>MU223970.1:297696-310686 GCA_018584345.1 Thuja plicata | reverse complement strand
TGGCTAGGACCCACGAGGTCTCATGATGCCATATGGTAGGGAGGAGAGTATTCCATGGAAGAGTTGTTTTGTTTACTTGTAGGTTTTTCAAGATATCTTGGTTGGACCAGGCCAGGGCTATGTAAGACTGTACTGTTTGTAAATTCCCTTAATGTGGTTTTGGGTGCAAAGTGCACCTTGTAAAAATGTAATATTAGTCTTTGTCTCATCTATTTCTTCTTGTAAGACCTTGTAAGATAGAGTCTCCTTGTAAATTTTTGTTGTGTGTGTAAGAAGTAACATGCTTCCAAGTTGTAATAAAAAAAAAAGAAATGCTTATTGATGTATCTATGTGTTTGTAGCTGTAACTTGTAGGAAGAGTAATGTTCTCTATTTTTTTCAAGTTCTTGTGATAATCTATCTATACTAGTGCTTGTACTGCTGTTGTAAAATGTGTTTAGAAGAAATATTAGTAAGCTATACACTTTTAACATATATATATAATAGTATTAAAAAAAAAAAATTTAGTTGTGTTTTTTTCCTAAGGAAATCTGGGCATGACAATAGCATTGACTACCTCTTTGATTCTTGTGTTGTGCTGTGTGATTTTTTCACCTTCTTTTAATTTGAGATCACCAAACTTACCTCTAAGGATTTCTACCTTAGCTCTCAAAACATTATTTTCACCACCATGTACAAGCATCAATTTGTCCCACATTTTCTTTGCAGTCTTGTAGGTTTTGACATCTTCAAATTTAGCATCGAAGAGTGAGGAAGCAAGCTCTATCATCATGCAGTTGTGTTCATGATTCTCTCTCATTTCTTCAACTATGGGTGCCCCTGTGGGAAACACATATTTAGTATCTAAGTATTGAGTAACATCATTTCCAATACCTAATAAGTGGAGTCTTATTCTACTTTGCCATGAAGAAAAATTATCTTTGTTTAACTTGGGCACATCTTGTCTATTCATCTTGTGATATTTTAGCTTAGGTCTTGAAACCTTCCTTCTAAGCACAAAAGCTCTGATACCAATTGTTAGTAATAAATGAGAGTGGGGGGGTGAATTAGTGGCCTCAAAAATTAATCCTTAAGTCAACCCTTAAAACTTATTACCACTTTTAAGCTTTCAGTTATACTTAGTCCTACAAGATGAATGCCTTGAAATATTTATAACCAATTACTACTTTTCGGAATGCTTTGTAAATCACTCTTTTGTATGTTTACCTGTATCATCTTATAATGGAAGAACTTCCATGTTAAGAATTTTTATCCCTCCTTAGGGGATGTTTTTGACCACCATCATACTGTCCCCTCATTTCTGCATCCTCTCTTACTTCTGTGTCTATTTAGGACCCTGATTGGGCCTCTCCGGATGCCTCCCATCCCATCTAGCATGTTTTCCAAGGGTCCTGACCCCCTAGGTCAAGGTTGACCTCAACCTTCACCTAGGTCAAGGCTGACCTTGAAATTGACTTGGGTACCCCTTTCAAATCTGGATGCCAGTCGGCTGTCGGAGGTCATCAAAAATTCATTTTCCCGCTTCCAGGTCGGCTGTTTTGGGTTCTGAATCAGAAAATATTAAATTATATTTAATATAGGTCCTTTTCTAGGGGCATGGGTCTAATTTTAATTTAATTCTCCTATGTCAGCTTCTCTAGAAGATTGTGTCGTATTTTCATATAAAAGGAAGTTTTCTCCTCTCATTTTCTCTAAGTGAGGCTAAGCAATATTAAGTCTCTCTATGTGAAATCAAGCAAGAAGTCATCAAGCAAAGTTAAAAAAATCCATTTTTCTACATGTTTAATTCCTAAATCAAGGTTTGACTAAGGCAAACCCCTCCCCCAACAAACAAACCCTTTTTCTTGCAAGTACAGGTTTGGGACAAAAGATCAGGACGGAGATTCAGATACCCTTTTTGGCAAACTTCTGAGATCCAAAAAAAGAATTTCAGTCTGAGACTTTTTAGGTCAATTGTGACCTAGGGTGAAATCAAAAATTTTGGTAAATGGTGACATTGAATTGAGGGTACAAATTGGAACTGTCTCAGAATAGAAAAAGATTTCTCAGTTTTGTTTGTCTCTACGTTTCTATTCCAGATCTAGTCTCAGATTTTCCAGAAACTGAACAAAGGCTTCAGAAAATAGCATTCTTTGATCTGCAATATTTCAATGTTAGTGCATTTCCCCTATCCATTTCAAATCAAGTCCTTAATCATTCTAAATCTATCATACATTTACATTCATTCACACACATTTTAAGAGGGAAACCTAGGATCTCCTTCTTTATTCTTATTTCCAATAGATTGATTCATTTATGCATTGATCCTTTTTGGGTTGATCAATTTGGATCCTTCCTTTGTGAATTTGAGAATAAAAGTGAATTATTATTTATCCCTCCACTCTAAACATTAAATGTAAGGTAATAAATTATTTGGGTATCAAAACTCTCTTTTTCTAAAACATCATTTTTTTATCTTACATTTTGGTGAACCCACGATAGACAACTCTTTCTCTTTGGTGTTAGATTTACATTTCATATTCGATCTTACATGCATATAGAAGTAGGTTTTGTTTTATGCTCTTGCATTTATATTTCAAAAATACATAAAAACTATAAAATTTCTTTAAAAACACAAAAACATTTACATGCTTGTAATTTTATTGTGTGTTCAACATGTATGTCTCTTATTTTGAATACTTTGATGAAGATTTTCTTGTACAAGAGAATAGATCTCTTAATGAGGTACATGGAAGTGAGAATTAAAATGGTTCTAATGTGATCTCCATGGATCCTATTCCTATTTCATCCTCCTCTACAACCTCTTCAATTGACCTTTACCACAGGGTGTGTGCATGGTTACCTATATGTTCCAACAATGATACACCTAGAAAGACTTCATTTAGTGTGTGTGATGTTTCTTTGTCCTCTCTTGTATTACCTTGTAAGGATATATTAGAGCAAGTAGATGACTCTAATCTTTCTCTTTATGGAGATGAGTTGAGAATTGATGTTAATTCTTCTCCTAATATATGTCTTTTCTATGAGCCTACTTTAGAACATGATGTACCTTCTTTCCCCTTTAGGGATCAAGCTTTAGCGGTTTATGGTGCTCCTACAAGGTGCTTTATTGATAGGGATAATAATCCTCCTATTTGGGATGAATATTTAGATATGGATGTTGATTACTCTCTTCCTCATGAAGCCATTGTGGATGATGATACTTTTTGGGATGAACCCTTGGATAACGACATTGATTTATCTCCTCCTTGTGAAGATGCTTTGATACAAGAGGGTGAATTATTAATGGATGACATATTCATACATGATGGTCAATCTTTTCCTAAAACACACTCCTCTTATGCAGACATTTTAGAGAAAGAAGATAGCATTATTAACACATTACCTCTAATTGGGATTCCTTCTAGTAATGAGGCATTAGTGGAAAATGATATGAATTCCCTTAATGCTCTCCCTCTTAATGATGATCCTATGGTGAATCAAGCACCTACCTCATCTTCTCCTAGGATGTATTTTTATTTTCCTTTTTGTGAATCTATTGAACCTACTAATGATGACATAGTGACTACTGAAGTTCCATTGACTCCTTTTGATATGGCTTCTTGTTATGGTCCTGGTTATCATTTACTAGTTAAACAAGGATGCCATGGTCAAGGATGTGGTAAGCATAAATAGGGAATTAAAATGCCCTTACAGAATGGGGGGCATGAGCATTCTTACGGATTGTGATTTAATCCTCAACAACATATAAATATTAACAACATCTCAAATAACATTTCAAAACATGGTGACCCTATGAAGGAATTTGACCAAGACGTTGTTCTGCCTAAAATCCTTTGTGCTAAGATGATTACTAGACCTAAATGCAAAAAGAAACATAGTTTATACTTGAAGATTCTTCCTTTTTGTTTCTATCATAGATTTCATGATCACTCTAATAAATGTCATGCTTTACATCATAAGATTAGGCAACTCATTGATAGTAAAGCTATTTATATATCATGTGGCAATGAGTTGTATTTCAATCCTATTTTCTCTAAATAACATTTATGTTCCTATTATGTAACTCCACATTATGTAAAAAATGCTAGCCTAATATTTTTAGGCTCATTGTCTTGCATAGTATTGTGAGAGATATAATAGGTCCCCTTTCATCCTTGTTCCTACGCTTGGGGGGCAAGGATGTCATCTCCTTCTTTTCTGTCTTTTTGGGATTCACTTTTCCCTTTGTTAAGCAGTATCTATCTATTATGTGATATCCAACATACATGAAAATTTTGGTTTGCATTGAGGATCTATGTTCTTGATTATAACCTATTTCCTTGTTTGACATTGGGTTTCCATGGTTGATAAATCTCTCACACTGAATAGTGTGCTATCCCTCATAAGGGTTACTTTTTCACTTCTCACATGATATCTCTTTGCTACAATATCTCTTGATATAATTTGATATATCCCTTGCTTTCACCCCTAGGGGGCAAGGTATTTTCCTTCTTCCTCTATCTAAGGATCTACTTTCCTTAGCTTATTGGTCATTTTTTTATCATATAACATTATTTCCTTATAAAGATGTATGTTTTTTACTATGGATACCCTCTTATATGGGAGGTGATGGTCCTAGTTCATCACCTCTTCTTTATTTTTAAAACTATTCTCTTGATGAATTCTTTCCCTTTCTTTGGTTAGAGTTTGACTCCATTCCGAGATTCCTCTTCCTCTTCATCGCAAGGGGGCTAGATGATTGAATCTTTGGTCCCTCTTTTTCTTTGGAAGATGATATTTTATCTTAAGCACTCCTCTATGGTGGGGGTCTTGATAATAAGATCTCTTCCTCTTTGAGGATCATTTTTCCATATGCGACATATCCATTTCATGATTATCTATGTTCTTAGAGGTAAGGGTCAATACTCTTTGCTAAGGATATAGTGTATATTGTTGTTAAACAAGATATCTCCTTACTTTGTGAAGTAGGTATCCTCTTTCTCTTCCTTATCCTTCCTAGTGGGTAGTCATGATAAGGAGGGGGGAATATATATGGTCTCCCTTGTACTATATTTTACATTAATTTACATTTTACAACATGCTAAATCCTCGGAAGGTAACGCACATAAGTTGCCAAATCCTGAAGAGACACACATTTTTATTTTTATTTTTTGCTAAATCCTCAGAAGGTAACGCACATAAGTTGCTAAATCCTGAAGCGATACACATTGTTAAAATTTTACAATATGCTAAATCCTTGGAAGGTAATGCACATAAGTTGCTAAATCTTGAAAAGACACACATTTTACATTTTCCATAGTGATACAAGAATATGGATCTATGGATATTTCAAAAGCCGTCAGAAGACGCTTTACAATTACAAAGCATAGTTTATGGGTTAACCTATTTGGATCTCCCTCCTTCGTGATTCATGGTAAGGTGGTCATCTTCATAGGTGAGGTAATCACTATCTCTTTTCTCTCTTTTCTCTTTCATGCTAGTAGGATTAGATCATAAAGCTATGTTATCTATAGTGTTGCTCTTGTATTACTTATGTAATCATATATGTTTTCTATGATTGATTGATCTTTAATTCCATATCTTTACACATGTATGTTGAGTTAGAATCCTTCATCTAGGGACTTATGTCCTTGACTTAGTGATGTTCTACCTCATTGCAATCCACCAGAGTCTTTCTTCTAACTTTACCACAAGCAAGTTTGATTTCCATACTTCCGCTAAAGTGGGGGCTTAATGTATCGTCTTAAAATGGAAACACTTCCATGTTAAGAATTTTTATCCCTCCTTAGGGTATTTTTTTGACCACCATCATACTATCCCCTCATTTCTACATCCTCTCTTACTTGTGTCTATTTAGGACCCTGATTGGGCCTCTTCGGACACCTCCCATCCCATCTGGCATGTTTTCCAGGGGTCCTGACCCCCTGGGTCAAGGTCAACCTCCACCCTGACCTAGGTCAAGGATGGCCTCAACCTTGACCTAGGTCAAGGATGACCTCAACCTTGACCTGGGTCCCCCTTTCAAATCTGGAAGCCAATCAGCTGCCGGAGGTCATCAAAAATTAATTTTCCCACTTTCAAGTCGGTTGTTTTGGGTTCTGAAGTGGAAAATCTTAAATTATATTTAATATAGGTCCTCTTCTAGGGGCATGGGTCTAATTGGAATTTAATTCCCCTATGTTGGCTTCTCTAGAATATTGTGCCCTAGTTTCATATAAAAGGAAGTTTTCTCCTCTCATTTTCTCTTAGTGAGGCTAAGCAATATTAAGTCTCTCTATGTGAAACCAAGCAAGAAGTCATCAAGAAAAAGTTCAAGCATCCATTGTTCTACATGTTTTCAAGCTCTCAAATAATTCAGGTCCTCCATTGAAGATCAAGGATTCAAGCTTTCAAGCCTTTGAAGGGATTTGGTTCAAGCATTCAAGATTTATCATTCAAACCCTAGATCTTGCCATCATGGTGGTGTGATCTTCCTTCAAGATCCTTTGTGCATTCTCAACAATCATTCATTCTCCCTTCAAGGTGGTTTCCAATCATACAATCATGGAGGTTTATGCTTTCTAATTGAGTCCAAGCTTTCATATTTACATACTTGTTTATATTGAAAATACAATTGCATATCTATTTGAATATCATAGCTTCATTATTAGATTTACTTCTACTACTTGCAAGCATTCTTTATTTCAATTATCAATTTCAAGGTTAATTCCTAAATCAGGGTTTGACTAAGGCAAACCCCTCCCTTAAAAAAAAAACCCTTTTTCTTGTAGGTACAGGTTTGAAATAGCAGATCGGGATGGAGATTCAGATACCCTTTTCGGCAAACTTCCAGGATCTGAAAACATAATTTCAGTCTAAGACTTTTTAGGTCGATTGTGACCTAGGGTGCAATCAAAAATTCTAGCAAATGGTAACATTGACTTGAGGGTACAAATCAAAATTGTCTCAAAATAGAAAAATATTTTTGCGTTTTGTTTGTCACTGCGTTTGTATTCCAGATCTGGTCTCAAATTTTCCAGAAACTGAACACATGCTTCAAAAAACAACATTCTTTGATCTGCAATATTTCAAGGTTAGTGCATTTCCCCTATCCATTTCAAATCAAATTCTTAATCATTCTAAATCTATCACACATTTACATTCATTCAAACACATTTTAAGAGGGAAACCAAGGATCTCCTTCTTTATTCTTATTTCCAATAGATTGATTCATTTATGCATTGATCCTTTTTGGGTTGATCAATTTGGATCCTTCCTTTGTGCATTTGAGAGTAAAAGAGAATATCTTATTTATCCCTCCACTCTAAACATTAAATGTAAGGTAATAAATGATATGGGTATCAAAACTCTCTTTTTCAAAAACATTATTTTCTTATCTTATATTACCGATAAGCAGTCTTTCATTTACCAAAACACAGTAAATAACTAGAGTATATTGATCAATCCAGAATTGCATATGTGAAATGTAAAATAGTAAAGTAATGAAACATAAACACATAACACATGGATTTTTAATGTGGAAACCCTATTGGGAGAAAAACCACTGGGACCAGTACCCCAAATTTTCACTCTTCTGAAGTGAGATCGGTTAAGAGCCAACCCTGTTAAAGGTTATAAACACACTGTTAGGTGTGACCTTGTTAGAGGATTTAAAAGATAGTTTGTTAGATAGTATCTGGCATCTAATGCTACCATCCTTGATCAAACACTCACTTGGCTTGTCAATAGGTATCGGGCATATCCAATGCTACTTTCTATGATCAAAATTTTTGATATTCCTTGGGATGTATCTCAATTATAAAAGACTTTTAAGTCCCGCTTGGTTAAGAGCCTTGATGCTTCAATGGTTAAACTAAAACATTAAATGATCTGTTCACACATACAACTTGAATTGCAGATTTTTAGATCTATTGTAAGTACATTACCTCTCTGATCAATATAATCAATTCAATACCTTTGCTCCACAATGTTTTTCTCTGTGATTTTGTCTCACTGTTCGTCAGTGTCTGCAAAATCTAGCTCTTTCCTCAGCTTGTTGATCAGGTCTGAATGAAAACTTTCTTCTCCTTCAAAATTTCTTTAGTATATTCCCTCTTATCTCTTCACCCCACACAATTCATAATGAATTGGGTTTGTCTCTTTATAGACATGATTCACCGTTTCTTGGCTTTCTTGATTCTTGGCATGATCCACAATTCTCACTAATTAGATTTAAAGAAAACTCCAGTTTTATCTCAAAGAGATCTTCTTTCCAACTAGAAAAATTAGCTTTAAATCCATTACTTATCATCAACTTTATCTGGTCGATTAAAACAATGATAAGTATCAGTTAATTCTATATATAGCTCTTGACAACTAAGCATTTTTTCATTTCTGAAATCTCTGTTATGTCAGTCAACACTTCAGTTAGTCATCAGTGATAAATAACTGTTCTATCGGTGTGACTTCAGTTGTCATCAAGATCTCTGTCCTTGTCTTTTCCGTTGGGAAACACTATAATTCTATTCGTCGGGTTACTCTATGCTTTTCTCATTGGGAAACACTGTGACTTTACTCATCGAGCAACACTGTGACTTTACTCATCAGTAATGTTGTGCATTTTCTCGTCGAGTAACAATGTGACTTTTCTCTTTTACTATGACCATTGGTGTGCGCTCTGTCGGTGTATACATTCACTTAGTGAATACTTAACTTATATGCATTACTGAAAGCATAGCCTTTGATTCATCGGTTCTTTGAAGTCTTTGGCAGTATGTCCATGACCATATAGATTATATCAAGTTGACATCAATGAAAATACAATACATTAACTGATTTAATTCCTTGCATGATCATCAACTTAACATCTTCAAACATTCAATTAGTTATAGTTCATCATCTTTTTGCTGAACTATAACTTATTGAATGTCTAAAGAAGTTAACTTGATGATCACCAAGCTGCAGAAAGTAACATGCAAGGCATTAAATCAGTTAATGCATTGAATTGTCATTGGTGTCAACTTGATATAATCTGATTGGTCATATAAATATTGTCAAAGACTTCAAAGAACCAAATAGATAAATATTATGTTATCAGTGTTGCATAAAAGTTTAGTATACACAAAGTGATAGTAAAGACTGACAGGCAGTGGATAGCGACAGATAAAGAACCGTGATAAAAGTCACAGTGATACCTGAGAAATAATTATCAAGCAAAACCAAAGCACCCCAAGAAAAGTCACAATGATACCCAAGCAAGAATTATCGAGAAAAACCAAAGTGATACCTGAGCAGAACTGAAAGTCACAGTATTGCTCGATGGACAGACAACCCCGACGGACATAGATGCCCAAGGACAACTGAAGTCAAGACCAAGCAAACAAGGAGTTAAACACCGATCAGAACTAAAGTTTAGAAGCGACAAAAGACTTAGCTGGTAGGAGCTAAATATAGAGTTAACTGATTGATTACTTTGATTTCATCGACTAGTTAAAAGCTAAAGATAAGAAGGAGATTTAAATCATTTTTTATTCCAACTGTCAAGAAGAAATATATTGGATAAAACTAAAGCAAGCTTTAAAGAAAGAATGGCGAGATTTATGGGTCACGTAAAGAACAAGAAAGACAAGGACTTAGAAATGGTGAAATCATGTCTATATAAAGAGACAAGCTATTCTTTATGAAAGAAGGATGCTAAAGATGATTCTAGTGAAGATAGAAGTCTTCATATAGATCTGATCATACAAGCTATAAGACAGAGCCAAGAAATCTGCAGACACCTAGCAACAGAGAAGCAAACAACATTCACTGAGCAGAAAGAAGGGGAGAAAAAAGAATAGAAGATCATATTGATTAGAAGAGGCATAATGGAATTACAATAGATCTGAAAATCTAAAATTCAAAATTGTATTAATGAACAAATCGATTACTGTTCCAATTTAATCATTGATTCAGAAAATCTCTTAACAGAGTGGGATTTAACCTTGCTTTATATATTGAGATGCATCCCAAGGAGTATCAAAAGGTTTCTCATGAAGACAACATAGTGAATGCTAGATGTCAAGTGACAAACTATTAGTTTTAAATCCTCTTACAAGGTTTCACTTAACAGTGTGTTTGTAACCTTTAACAAAGTTGGCTCTTCACTGAGCTCACTTCAAGAGAGTGAAAATTTTGAGTTACCGGTCCCAAGTGGTTTTTCCCTTAAGAGGGTTTCTACGTTAAAAATCTGTGTCAAATGTGTATATGGTTCATTGCTTTGGTGTTTTTCTTTACACATTACTAAAACATGATTGATCGGTAAACACTAAGTTATTTACTGTATTTCGGTAAAGCTTAAGGAAATGATAAATAGTATAAACACCAAGAAGTATATACATGATAAGATTACTTAAAGGAATACATCTTGTAGGACTGAAGATAACTAGAGGTTTTATATATGTGGTATATGTTGGAGATTTGATTATGAACAGTTGATTGATTGTATGTTTGTCATTGATGACAACATATAATACACAGAAGCACTTCTGTATGTACTTATCCATATGATGACATGAATACTTGCATGGATAGATACATGTTTTTGACATGTTTATTATGCTATGTTCATACATGCAGACTCAGATATAAATTTTCAGTAAGGATATGTAATTCTGTTGGTGACGGTTACAGTTCTGGAAGAATAACGATTTAAGGTCGATGTATATAAGATGGTTAATGAGTTGCGCCTATCTTCAGGATATGTGTGTGTATATTCATGTTTATTTATGAGTTTTTGATATTAATCCAAAGGTTCCAAACATATTTCAAGAAGATTGCAAAGTTATGATTAAATTGGTGAAGCTGACTTAGTGAAGCGACGTGCCTATTAAGCATTGACTTGCGCAACTATAATTATGCTTGCGCATTTAGTAGAGCCAACAAGGATGTTATGAAGAGTTTTCTAATAGGTCCCATGATCTCATAATTGGATTATGCATTTATACAAGGTCATTTGTGATAAGAAGAGTTGTGAAAGCCAGAGATAAGAAAAGCAGAGCAGAGTGTTAAAGCAGCAGAGCTATGTTTATCATATGTTGATAATATAGATATTGATGTAGAAGCTTTCAGAATATAGATAAGATTGTTGTAATTCTTTACAAGAGGTTAAAGCATCGGCGCACAAAAAGGAACTGATCAGACAAGCAGTGTCACAAGCAACAGTTCATCTTGTTGATACAATGTGTATCAAATATCTAGAAGGTTGTAGCCTTCACCACTTGGACAGTGAGTCCTCCACCCTTAATAGGGTTATTGTAAAAGACTCCTAATAGGGTCTGACCCTTAACTAGGTCAACTATACTACTGCATTGTATTGAACAACTCCTAACAGGGTTGAAGAATCTTTCAACAGGGATTACTATAAACAGTATAGTTATTTGTGGGTACTAATTTCCACCGGGGTTTTTACCATTTGGTTTCCCTGTAACCAAGTTGATGTGTCATGTAATGTTTTATCTAAATGTGCATTTGATTTATATCATTCTGGATTAATAATTAAAAAAAATTTAAAGTTGTTGATAACTGATTCACCCCCCCTCTCAATTATCCTTGAAGTATTCTAACAATTGGTATCAAAGCCTAGTTCCTTGGAGAGAAAGTCTAACAACTTAAGGTAGATCAGATGGCATACTTCAGAAAAGAGAGCCCTAAGTTCAATGGAGAGAACTATCTAGACTAGAAGAACAAAATGATAACACATCTACAATGTGTTGGCTTTGAGATCTTTGAGATTGCTACACAAGAAGTTGATATTCCATCTCTGAAAGACCTTGCAAAGGATGATGCTACTAATAGACAAAAGGAACCATTTATCAATAACTCAATTTCCAAAGAAGCCCTAATCAGCGCCTTATTAGAAAATTAATTTTCTAAGATCAAGAAGATTGAAAAAGCATATACCATATGGAAGTATTTAGAAGACATGTTTGAAGGAGATGTTCAAGCAAAGAATGCATGCAAGAAGACATGGAAGAAGAAATACAAAAGTCTTGAGATGTTACCAGAAGAAAACATTAGAGCTTACAATCAGAGGATAAATGAAGCAGTATCTAGAATTAGAAACAATGGAGGAGTAATTTCAGAAGAAGACATAATGGACAAGTTAATGATGACATTGACATCAAATTATAAAAGCAAAATCAACATTCTAGATGAGACCATGCAGTTTTCTAAAGAATTCAAAAGAGAGACTTTGATTAGCAAAATCTCTGCATTTGAGATATCAAGATTGAAGACTAAACCTAAGAATGAAACAACCTTCAAAGCTTTAATCCACGGTAATAAATCCTCACACATCTCTAGTCATAATGATAATGAAGAAACTGATGAAGAGCTAGAAGAAATAATTTCCATGATTGCCAAAAGAGAAAAGAAAGGAAAAGGAAAGTATGATGGTCAGCTTCTATTCAAGTGTTTTTCATGCAATAACATTGGTCACTTTGCATCTAAGTGTCCCACAAGAGTCAAGAAGTTCAGATTTGACTACAAACCTAAGTATAGGAAGGAATGTTATCATGCTAAAGAAGGTGTAACTGATGAAGATTTAGGAGAAGATGAGATTGGATTCATTTCCCTTAAAGACATGGAAAGTTTTCTCGAAGATATGGACATTACAGATAAAGAAGAAGATCATGAATTAGCCTTAATTTCCAAAGCAGATGTTAGAACTGATTGGATTATTGATAGTGGATGCTCACATCACATGATAGGTGACAAAGAAAAATTTGTTCATCTAGACAAATACAAAGGTGGTATGGTCAGATTTGGAGATAACACTCCCAAACCTATCATAGGCAGAGGATCCATCACCTTGGATGGAAAGAACAAGACAGATGATGTTGTATATGTTGATGGTTTGCATCATAATTTACTAAGTGTTGGAAAACTACTTGACAAAGGATATCATTTGGAGTTCAAAGACAACAAGTGCATTATTAGAAACAAGGATGGAGACATGATTGCATCAGG
>MU223970.1:278452-292850 GCA_018584345.1 Thuja plicata | reverse complement strand
AATAAAATTCTTCTAATTTATTTAATTAAAAGAAAACCCCTCTTTTAATTAAATAAATAAAAATCCCCACTTAAAGCTCTTCTTTTGATGAAAAAGGAAATAAATTAAATGAAAATTAAATAAAAATTCCTTTTTCTTCACATCCTCCTAAGTGGTGGGATTTTTGCCTCTTAATCATAGCCTTTGATTTTTGCCTCTAAATCTCAACTGTTCACTTTCCTTTAAAAGGAGACCTCTCCTTCTCATTCAATATACATCTTTTTCATAGTATTGTTATGCTGCAGGTTTGGAGAGCAATTTTGGAGTAGCATTTGAGCATTTGAGCTTGAATATTGCAACTTCTCTCTTCTTGTCTTCTTCTTCTTGCATTCATGGCTACTCATGTAGATTAGCTTCATGTTTATTTTCATAGATTAAACTTGCATTTGTATTTCCTTCATAGAATAATCATGCATTGTTATCATTTAGATTAATTTCCCTTCATGCATTGTTATCATATAGAGTAGATCTCATTTTCATGCATTTGAATCTCTTGTTTCATGGTGTACTTGCATGGGCACAACTAGGTCAATCCGAGGGCCTCCATTTCAAACCTTTGCACTCCATGACTAGAGAGCTATGGATCTATATTTGAGGCCTCATTCTTGAGCAACCTTGGATGGAATGATTCATAGAAGTGTGTCAACATTTTAGCACACATTTTTGGCGCCCACCATGGGGTAGAAGATTCATTTTCTATCTTTTTAACTATTTTCTGTCAATTTATTTTTGGATCCAAAATTTCCTTTTTTTTGTACTTGCCATTTTTGTCTGCAGAGAAAGTTCACGCGAGCTTTTGTAGGTCTTCGCGCAAGATTGTGCTGGATCTAGTATTTTATTGCGCGGTTCTTTGTATTTCTTCACGCAGCGCGGTATTTCCTCGTGCGAGATTCAACATCAGTGCTGTGATTTGACTGGTTTGCTATTTTTGTACCTTTTTTACTGCCTGTACATTCTGTCACGCGGCTGCACATTTTTTTGCATAGGCTTTCTCTTTCCTCGCGCGACACTGTCATTTTCTCGCGTGGCTCTGTCATTTTCTCACGCAAGGTTCCATACCAGAGAACTATTTTTCATTGTTATATTTATATATCTCTAATTTTTCATGCTAACCGCTAATGTTTACTATTTCTAGTGGTTTGTGATTTGTTTTTGTTGTTGTTGTTGTATAGACAGTGGTTGTTCACATCATATGAGTGGAGATAAAAATAATTTTGCGATTTTGAAAAGACATGATGGTGGTGTTGTCAAATTTGGTGACAATACTCCTAAGATTATCATTGAAATAGGATATGTTTCTCTAGATGGGAAGGTTAATACTGACAATGTATTACTTTTTGATGGACTTAAGCATAATCTGTTGAGTGTCGGACAATTAGTGGACAAGGGTTATCAATTGAAATTCATTGATGGGAAATGCTCTATCGGAACTAAATCAGGAGACTTGATCGCATTTGGTACTAAATCTAGAGAGTAATGTATTTGAATTGAACACATCTAAAGCTTCTTGTTTTATTGTGAAGGTTGATGATAGTTGGTTATGGCACATACAATTTTGTCATGTTAACTTTGATAACATTGTAAAGGTGAGTATGACAAAAGAAGTAAGAGATCTACCTAAGATTGTGAAGCCATCTAACACTATGTGTAGAGAGTATGTTACGGGGAAGAAAACTAGAAGCAATTTTAAAAGAAAAGATTATTCAGCAAAAGGGAAGTTGGATCTGGTGCATACAGATCTGTGTCGTCCTACAAGAACTAGATTATACTATGGTGAAAGGTAATTTATACCTTTTGTTGATGATTTTTCTAGGATGATGTGGGTTACATATTTGAGAGAGAAATATGAAGCATTTGACAAGTTCAAGTTATTTAAAGAAAAAGTTGAGAATGAATCTGGCCATAAGATAAAATGTTTGAGATCAGACAGAGGTGGTGAGTTTACATCAGAGTTTTCTTAATTCATACTATGAAGAGCATGGAATATTCAAATAGACATCTGTACCTAGGACACCACAATAGAATGGGATTATAGAGCAAAGAAATAGAACTATATTAGATGCTGCAAGGACTATGCTACTGGAAGGTAATGTATCACATGTTCATTGGAGAGAAGCTATTTGTACTGTTGTGTACACTTTGAACATAATTCATATCGGAGAAAGTACAAGTAAAAATCCTAATGAATTATGGTTTGATCATACACCTACTATGAAATATTTTAGAATATTTGGTAGTAAATGTTATATCAAGAGAGACGATGAGATAGGAAAGTTTGATGCTAGAAGTGATGAAGGAATTTTTCTTGGTTATTCTACTAAGTGTAAAGCATGTAAATGTTACAATCTAAGATTGAGGAAGCTGATTGAAAGCGCCAATGTGAGGATAGATGAAAAGTTTCAGATTTAGGAAAGAATATATGACTGTGGTCATATTACAGAAATGAAAGAGGTTACTGTTAAACCTGAAGAACCTCTGATGGTTGACAATGAGACTGAAGATGAACTGATTGAGGTTGCTGAGACTCCTAAGACACCGAGGTATGTAAAGAAGAACCATCATGAAGATCAAATAATTGGTGATGTAAGTAAGGTCATGATGACTAGATCTAAAGCTAGAGAAGAAATTTGTTTGATTTCTCAAGTTGAACCAAAAACTATTGATGAAGTATGTAGAGATGAATCTTGGACTAAAGCTATGGAAGACGAACTTGAACAGATAAAGAAAAACAATACTTGGGAATTAGTTCCAAGTCCTAAGAACAAAAATGTGATTGGTACTAAATGGTTTTTTAGAAACAAGATGGATGAGGAAGGAACAATGGTAAGTAACAAGGCTAGACTGGTATGTAAAGGCTATTCGCAACAAGATGACATAAACTATGAAGAAATATTTGCTCCTATTGCTAGATTAAAAGCTGTGAGACTATTTATTTCTTATGTTGCACATAAAGAATTTAAAGTTTATCAGATGGATGTGAAATCAACATTCTTGAATGGTGATCTGGAAGAAGAATTTTACATTGAGCAACCTGATGGTTTTCCTTTGACAGATGATGAAAACATGGTTTGTAAGCTGAATAAAGCACTATATGGACTGAAACAAGCACCGAGGGCATGGTATGAAAGGCTAGACATGTACTTACTTTGTCTTGGTTTTAGGAAAGGTAATGCAGATATTAATTTATATTTAAGAACTGATGAAGATGGAATCTTGATTATGGAAGTTTTTGTTGATGATATCATTTTTGGAGGCAATGACAAGATGAGTAAGAAGTTCTCTAAAGAAATGGAAAATGAATTTGAGATGTCAATGATTGGGGAAATTTTTCTTGGTTTGAAAATTAATCAAAGTAAGAATGGCATTTTTATATCTTAGACCAAGTATCTTAAGGTAATGTTGAAGAAATTTGGAATGGAAGATTTTAAACCTATTGGAACACCTATGGTGACTGGACACAAACTAACTAGTAATAATGAGACTCAAAGTGTTGTTCAGACAAAGTATAGATCTAGGATTGGTGGTCTACAATATCTAACTCACACCAGACTAGATATTACTAATGTAGTTGAAATTGTAGCTAGATATTAGACAGATCCTAAAGAAACACATTTTTCTGCTGTGAAAAGAATTTTCAAATATTTGAAAGGGACAATAGAATATGGATTGTGGTATGAAAAATCAGATGATTTTACCTTACAGACTTATATTGATGTTGATTGGGCAGGTAATGTGGATGAAAGAAAGAGTACAAGTGGTGGTGTATTTTTCCTTGAGAAAAGGATGGTTTCTTGGTTGAGCAAGAAGTAGAATTGTATTGCTCAATCTACTGCTAAGTCAGAATATGTTGTTGCTGCAATAAATTGCACACAAGTTGTTTGGATGAAACAAATGTTGAAAGACATTGGAATAATTTTTGAAGAACTATTAGTTATCCACTATGATAAAACTAGCACAGTAAACATGTTGAAGAATCCTGTAATGCATTCAAAGACTAAGCACATTTCCATTAAGTATCATTTCTTGAGGGAGAAGGTAGTAGAGAAATAAATTAAACTAGAATACATTAGCCCAAAGGAACATATAGCATATATATTTACTAAACCTTTGCCAAAAGATGATTTTGAATATCTTAGAAGCATGCTTGGGGTGATGGACCCTCCCAGTGGTAATTAATTAATGCATATAAGCATCAGTCCAGTGGCTTTCTGAGATATATCATTTTTTTGACTTGATGTATAGATCTACTCCTTAGGGGGAGTGATTGCAGGAACACTAAAGCATGTTTGGGTGATTTTTCACCTGATCGAATTGAACATGAAGATTTGAAAAATCTACACCTTACAGAAGACTACAGATGAGTTATGGCACTCTTTTCCATTTCTACCAAAGGGGGAAGGAATCTATGTGAAAATCCCTACTATTTTGGGGAGATTTGTGTTGAGGATATTGAGAAGATTGTATTGAGAGGAGAAAGCATTTTTGAGTTGATTTTGGGTTGATGGATTTTCCCATATGTTTCCATAAATTCCCAATGGGGAGATTGTTGAATGATATTAGTTTTTGGTATCGATCATACTATTGATATTCATTTTTTGTCTCTGATGTCAACATATGTTTCTGTAGAGAGGACAAACTAGTTACTTAATTGGAAGAAGCATACAGACACTGTACAGATGATTCAAAATGATCAAAGTAGGATATATGAAGAAGGATGTGTCTTGACCTTATTTCTAAGGTCACTTGGATTTATGTTTCATATTGCGGATGTTACAGTTGATTTGGTAAAGAATGGTTTCTGGACTCTAACTGTGATGCTAGATAGAGTAGGTCTCTGTGTTTTGGGTATATCTTTCTGGAAAATATATTTCAAATGAAGCAAGCTTACTAGTGGATAGCCAACATATGTTGGAATAATGGGTTGATTTTGATTGTTCTATTATTACTGGTGACGTCAGCTATGGCGTATATTCTGGAGGAGACCTATCTAGTGGCTGACTTCACACATGTAGCATGTAAAATGAATTGTGAGCATGGATTGCGGATCTAGAAGTATATGTGATGGATTGTATTTGATTTTTACTTTTTATAGGTACTATGTGTATCTTAACAAGGGGTTATATAATTATCTATATATTTGAAACTCGTAATTGGCCAACCTAATCAATTGTTTGTATATTGGGAAAGCTTAATTGGCTGACTTAAATAATTATTGTAAGGGGGTATATATGTGAGAAATTTTCTTTTTGAAAGATGTGGTAGAGATTTAAAAGGAAAGATAAGTGAAATCTATGAGGCTTTTTTTTCTACTACATGTAGAGCAGAGTTTTGTGACAAGAGTACTTCATTGGAATTGACCAAGCAAAGACAATTGCTATTAGACAGTTCACTAGATTGTATATTTTCTATATACACTTGTTTGGATTGCAAATCCTTGAGGGTGGTTTTAACCTTCTTTGGGAAGTATGCCTAGGCAGTGAGCCTACTACTTTTCTTGAATCCTGACAGGGTCTGTCTCCTAACAGGGACTGTGTACTGTAATGTTGTAATAATCTTCTAACAGGGATAAATCTTTTAACAAGGATGCTATACTCTTAGTACATTATTTATGGGTGCTAATTCCCACTGGGGTTTTACCTTTAACAGGGTTTCCTCGACAACAAGTATTGTGTTATGGTGTTGGCATTTACTGTTTTATCATTTGCATTATCATTTTGGTTTATAAAGTTTAAATTTTAATAATCTATATTACAATTGATCCACCCCCCCCCCCCTCTTAGTTGTCTTAGTGACTATTATTCCTAACAATGTTAAACATAAAATACATTCAAAATATTTGGTTACGAAAGGAAGAGAACTCTACTGGAAGTAAGTACCCAAAAGACCAACAAACATATTCCTCATATAGAGGTGCTGATTCTGATAATTAAAAGTAATAAAAATATTATATGAATACAAATCAAATTAAATCTGTTGAGGGAGAAGACCCAGGAGAAAATAAATAATTCCTATTTGAAAGAGGTGGTAACTGTATTGAAAAGAACTTAATGAATTTCATACATCCAAAATGTATTAGAATACATATTCACATGAATTCTCAAATTTTTATGATTCAAAACCACCACCATGTCCATGTATCAAAGCATATGAGTCATTGGATTTCAGTAATATCCTTTTAAATAAAAATTATTTTTTCTATAAGCTTATAAAACTTTTACTACAGTTCCATAGAGATGAAGGTGAATCAAAATTCAAGCATTTGGAGGCATTTTTTAAATTCATCACCGAATACCAAGTTTATGGAGAAGATGTGGTTATGAAAATCTTTGTGTGGTCTGTAAGATATGATGCTAGGAGATGGTTCCATAGTTTTCCCTCGCAATATAGTTTATCATGGAAAATTTTTGAAACACTTTTTCTAAATCTGTTTCATGAAGAAGACAGCAAGTACCTATGCACACAAGAAGAAAATCAAAATTACATCATGGAATCATAATCTTGTACATATCCTTTAGATGCATTCTTCAACAGAAAAATATATGAAGGTGAATCAATACATTCCTTTTTAACCCTCCTTTTGTTAAAATTTTATTAATGTCATACAAGGATTTAATTTTTACAATAATCCCCTTTACGAACCAACCAATGATTCCTCTCTGAAAGACTCTCTCCCTCATGAGGAAATATTGATTCAATAACCTACTTTTAAGCCTTCTCTCAATGATATCCATCTTTGGGATGAGCCAATGGAGATTGATGACGATTATTATCTTGATATATACCTCCCTCATGAGACTACTTTTGTGCAAGAGGATGATTTTGTGGTGGAAAAGAGTGATATGATTGATGATTACCTTAATGAAACTTCTCCTCTCTACTAAACTCATCTTCCCTATAGACATGAAACACAAATAAGTTATGTTTTTCTCTCTTCTAAAAATACCTTAGAAGTAGAGGATGATATCCTTGATACTCTCTTTTCTAAATGAATCTTTTGAGAGAAATATCTTAATCGTGTCAATACCATTCAAGATACCCCTAAGAAAAAACCCGATTATCATACTACACATATACTTAAGAGGATAATATCCTTGATGTATTTACTTCTACAAATACAACATTAACACATAAGGATCCTAATCAAGTCAACCCTATTCAATCTCCATTTCCTTCTTCAATTCTACCTCCAAAACAAATAGACAAACCCCCAACTCTTCAAGATGATGATTAGATAACTTTAGACTTCACACTAACCTTCCATCTTTAATTTAAGAATCAACCACCTTATTCTGATACGTGTATGGATAGTGATTGGGCCTCTTTAAACTTCAACCCCATTCCTCTTAAAAGAGACCCTTAAATTTTTTATACATAAAACGTTCTTGAAGGACATGGTGTTAGAAAAATCAACACACACAACTAGGAGGAGGATGAATCAGTTGTGACAAAAAATTAAAGACCTTTAACCAAATTACCAACTTAATCTCAAATTTGAAAGATAAACATGAATGTAGGAATATAGCACAGTAATCAACACATAACACCAAGATTTCTGATGTGGAAACCCTATTAGGGGAAAAACCACGGTGGGGATCAAACCCACAAAATGAATATACTATATTAAAAGTGTTAGAATAACTGAGAAGGGGGGGGGAATTAGTGGCCTCAAAAAGTAATCCACTATTAAACCAAAAATTTATACCACATATATAAAACCTCTAGTTATCTTCATTCCTACAAGATGTATGTCTTTAAGTAATATTATCATGTATATACTTCTCGGTGTTTATAATATTTATCCTTTCCTTAATCTTTTCCGAATAGTAGTCTTTCTTTTCTTAACCTTTATCGAAATACAATAAATAACTTAGTGTTTACCGATCAATCCTATTTTAGTAATGTGTAAAGAAAAACATAAAAGCAATGAACCATATACACATTTGACACATAGATTTTTAACGTGGAAACCATGTTAAGGGAAAAACTAGTTGGGACCGGTAACCCAAAATTTTCACTCTTATGAAATGAGCTCGGTGAAGAGCCAACCCTGTTAAAGGTTACAAACACACTGTTAAGTGCGACCTTGTTAGAAGATTTAAAAATAACAGTTTGTCACTTGACATATGGAATTCACTATGTTGTCTTCATGAGAAACCTTTTGATACTCCTTGGGATGTATCTCAATATATAAAGGATGGTTAAATCCCACTCTGTTAAGAGATTTTCTGAATCAATGGTTAAACTAAAATAATAAATGGTCTGTTCATTAATACAAATTTGAATTGCATATTTTTAGATCTATTATAATTCCATTATACCTCTTCTGATCAATATGCTCTTCTGTTCTTTTTTCTCCCCTTCTTTCTGCTCAGTGAATGTTGTTTTCTTCTCTGTTGCTCGGTGTCTGCAGATTTCTTGGCTCTATCTTACAACTTGTATGATCAAATCTATATGAATAATTCTATATTCACCAAAAATCTCTTCAACATCCTCCTTTCATAATGAATAGATTCTCTCTTTATATAGACATGATTTCACCATTTCTATGTCCTTGTCTTTCTTTTTCTTGATGTGATCCGCAAATCTCACCATTCTTGCTTTAAAGATTGCTTTAGTTTTATCCCATAGATTTCTTCTTGACAATTGGAATAAAACATTCTTTAAATCTCCTTCTTATCTTTAGCTTTTAACTGGTAGATGAAAACAAGGTAATCAATCAGTTAAGTCGATATTTAGCTCCTACCAGCGAAGTCCTTTGTCGCTTCTAAACTTCAGTTCTGATCGGTGTTTAACTCCTTGTTTGCTCGGTCTTGACTTTAGTTGTCTTCAGGCATCTATGTCCGTCAAGGTTGTCTGTCCATCGAGAAATACTGTGAATTTTAGCTATGCTCAGGTATCACTTTGGTTTTTCTTGTTAATGCTTCCTCGGGTATCACTGTGACTTTTCTTGGGGTTCTCTATCTGTTAGTGTGCACTGTCCGTCGATGTTTACTGTCACTTGGTGTATATTGAACTTTTATGCATTATTGATAACATAATCTTTATCTCTTTGGTTCTCTAAATTTTTTGAAAATATTTATATGACCAATCAGATTATATCAAGTTGACATCAATTAAAATACATGTCTTGCATTTTACTTTCTGCAGCTCAGTGATTTAATGTCTTGCATTTTACTTTCTGCAGCTCAGTGATTTAACGTCTTGCATTTTACTTTCTGCAGCTCAGTGATCATCAACTTAACATCTTCAAATATTCAATCAATTATAGTTCATCAATCTCTCCCTTTGGAATTGATGGAAACATACTACTAATACAATATGAAATGTATCAGTTGTAGTTCCACAATTTCTACCAAACATTTTGTTCTATAACTAATTCAAATATCTGGCTCTCGGTAAGCTCATATAGCTTAGATTTTATTCTTACAAAGTACTATCTTTCTTCATTCCTTTCACTGGATAGATGTAGCAATTCCGTCTTCTAATTTTGTCTCTCCCTTTGAGATAGAATATCTTCACTAATACTCTCCCTTTGATGGATGGTTGTATCTTTGCATATTTCTATCCTTTGAAGATTTCTTTCCCTTTGGATATTTCTTCTCTTTGATCTTATATCCCTGATGGATATTCTCTCCCTTTGTTTGAGCATGGATATATATTTCATATTGGATATCTTCTCTCCCTTTGATAACAATGCCAAACTATATCTCTTTTCTATAATATATTCCTTGAATTTCCTTTCCATCAGCAATACAATTACTCTGGTGTTCGGTGCAGATAAGTACCTTTTTGTACTGATGTATCATTGCAGTCCATTTACAGCTTCCATCAACATGATTGATCTACTGATAATGTGTAGGATGATGCAGCCTTCTAGTCATCTTAGTGACCAGTAGACAAGGGTCGTACCCCTAGTCTCTTCCTTAGGTACTCAAAAGTATCTTTAGGCAATGGCTTTGTGAATGTGTCTGTTAATTATTCTTTTGATTGTACATATTCTAGTATCACCTCTTTCTTTTAAACTTGTTCTCTTAAGTAATGATGCTTGATAGCAATGTGCTTTGTCTTAGCATGCATGATAGGGTTCTTTTAAATGTTTATAGCACTAGTATTATCATAATAGATAATCACTGGATCAAGTATTTCCATATTTATACCTTTCAATAATTGTTTGATCCATGCAATGTTAGAGCAATTTGCAGCAGCAACTACGTATTCTGCTTTTGCAGTATATTGTGATATGCATCCTTGCTTCTTAATTATCCATGTGACAAGTCTGTCACCCATGAAGAATGCTCCTCCTGTTGTGCTCTTTCTATCATCTATGTTTCCAGCCCAATCAACATCAATATAGACTTGAGGCTCAAACTTGCCTTCTTTTTTATACCATAGACCATAGTCTTTGGTATTCTTTAGATATCTCAAAATTATTTTTACACCAGTCATATGTGATTCCTTGGGATTAGCAGAGAATATTGCAACTATTCCAACTGCATGTGCTATATATGGTCTAGTATGTACAATATACATGAGTTTTCCAATCATTGATCTATATAAGGTCTGATTTACCTCGGTTGACTTTTCTTTCTTTGTCAGTTTGCATCTGGTTGCCATAAGTGTTCCAACTGGCTTGGAGTCCTCCATTTTGAATATCTTCAGAACTTCCTTGATGTATTTGGATTGTGTGATGTATATGTCGGCATCCTATTGAAGAATATGTAGAACAAGGAAAAAATTGATCTCCCCAAACATTGACATCTCAAATTCTTTGCTCATTTCAGTAGCAAATATAATATCATCAACAAATATTTCAGCAATCAGAGCAAATATAATATCATCAACAAATATTTCAGCAATCAGAATGTTATCATCGATATCTTTTTTTAAAAATGTGTGCTAAAATGTTCACACACTTCTATGAATCATTCCATCCAAGGTTGCTCAAGAATGAGGCCTCAAATATCGATCCATGGCTCTCTAGTCATGGAGTGCAAAGGTTTGATATAGAGGCCCTCAGATTGACCTAGTTAGTGCCTATGCAAGTACACCATGAAATGAGAGATTCAATGCATGAAAATGAGATCTACTCTATATGATAACAATGCATGATTATTCTATGAAGGAAATACAAATGCAAGTTTAATCTATGAAAATAAACATGAATCTAATCTACATGAATAGCCATGAATGCAAGAAAAAGAAGACAAGAAGAGAGAAGTTGTAATATCCAAGCTCAAGTGCTCAAATCCTCCTCCAAAATTTCTCTCCAAACCTGCAACATTACAATACTATGAAAACCTAATATGAAAATGAGAAGGAGAGATTGTCTTTTAAAGAGCAATGGATGGTTGAGATTAAGAGGCAAAAATCAAAGGCTAGGATTAAGAGGCAAAAATCCCACCACTTAGGAGGATGTGAAAAAAAAAATTATTTAATTTTCATTTAATTTATTGCCTTTTTCATCAAATAAAGTGCTTTAAGTGGGGATTTTAATTTATTTAATTAAAAGAGGGATTTTCTTTCAATTAAATAAATTAGAAGAACTTTAAATAATTAAATGGGGGGAATTGAATTTAATTAAAAGGGAGATTAAATCTTTTAATTAAATAAGAAAAATTTTATTTAATTAAAAGGGAAAAATTTACTTTAATTAAATAAGATAAATTTTATTCAATTAAAAGGGAGATTAAATCTTTTAATTAAATAAGATAAATTTTATTTAATTAAAATGAAAATTAAATCTTTTAATTAGATATAAATGATCAAACCTTAAGAAATATTGAAATAATTGAATTAATTACAATTTGATCAAGGAAATTGATTTGAATTGAAAAATGTTTCAAAGCATTGATTCAGGAAATTGATAAAATCATAAAATGATAAATGGGGCCCATAGTCTAGGCGACCATTTTAGGGTGCACACATTTGCCCCTCTTTGACTAATGTGTGATCATTCTGGGAACACATGTAGTCAAAGAATGAAGTTGAAGTGTGAGATCATTTTGGGATCACAAAACAACACAAACATGTGATCATTCTGGGAACACATCAGGACAAAAATAAGCAGATTGAAAAAGAGATAAGGTCAACACCGTTGTTTATAAGTAATTGACATGTCAAGGTTGATATAATTGATAAAGCTAAATCAAAGATTGAATTTTGATAGGTACTGCCCCCTCGTGATCGAAATCGAAATGAGATAGAGAAGAAACAATAAATTGATAAATTTGATCAAATCAAACTAAAGATAAGGTCCTTGATGTAAGATGAAAGATATAAGGATCAAAGAACCAAGGTAGATCATCAAGCACGAAAGATTATGCCCCAAGGTTGAATTAGAAGAAGAAGAAGAAGAAGAAGAAGAAGAAGAAGAAGAAGAAGAAGAAGTGGGGTGAAAGAAAATGGAAGATAGAAGTTTGGAAGAGGTGGAAAGAAATGGAGAGAAGAAATAGAATTTTCCTTAAGAGAGAGAATGCCCCAAAATTAATCAATTGTTTAAGATAGAAAATTTTGATTGAGATCATGAAAGAAGATAAGGAAATGAAGATCAAACATGACCATAGTTGATTAAAATTCCACAAGAAAGATGAAGGAAAAACCCTCTCAAACTCATAATGCAGCCTAAAAATGCAAACTAACATGAGGTCTAACAATGCAAGCTACATGAAAATGCAAAGGTGTACTTGCATTAGAGCAACAAACATAGGTTCTTGTTTTCATCATTCATTAGAGAATGTAAAGGAACTTATTTTCATCATTGGGCCATTATTAACGGACATCGGAAAATCACACAATCATCACTAGTTACAAGTGCAACTATGAAGATATGAATGTGATTTATATCAGATTGGAATGTGGAAAGATTCTAACATAAGCATCAAAGACATAAAGGTCAAGATGACTATGATGTTAGCTTACCCAATTTAATATAGCAAAACCACGCTCGCATCAAGGCATAGAGGCCAGGATGACCAGTAGAACGGTTGTGCAAAAACAATGAAGCATAAAGCAGGAAACAAATAAAAACATATTTCATGCCCCAAGTCCTCTAGCTATGCATCACGGAGAGACTTATTAGACAAGGACACTTAACGAAAATCAATAACAATCAGCACACAAATAAAATATCATGACAGCTCAAGCATTAAGTGTTGTGTTTAAAAATTTAAGTGTGTTAACTGAAACTGAGTTCCAAGGATAAGGATCAAATGCTTGCAAGCAGGTAAAACCCCATGACAAAACTAGGTAAGATCAAACCAATAAGTGTTAAAAAACACTCGATGTCAGGGGTTGTATTGAAAAATACAGATGGGGTGGTGTTGAAAAACACCATTTGTGAGGAGTCCTAAAGACTAACGCGTCCAAGAGACCAAAGCTAACACAGTTATGCCCCCTAGACAAAGACAAAGACCAATTCCAAACCAAGGCAACAAGGACAACGCATGATGGAGAAAGGCTAAGTTTCGAGGACACGCACTAAGAAACAGGGGTGCAAAGGCCTCAAGTAGCACCCGTTTCCAAGTTTTCACCACTTGAATTTTATTACAATTTTTTCATTTTTACTTTTTTCATTTTTTTCTTCTTTTTTTTCAGGAATTTTTATAATTTTTTTGAATTTTTGCTACCAAGACACCTGTTTCAAGGTTTTCACCAAGGCACTTTTTCTATTTTTTTTTTAATTTTTTTATTTTTTTATATTTTTAAAATATATAATTTTTTTGGAGATACATCAAAGTGCCTATTGCTAGGTTTTCACTAAGATGATCATTTTTTCAAAACATTTTCTAATTTTTAGAATTTTTGACAATATATCATTTTTTGGATTTTTTCAGGATCAATAAATATGTACAAAAGGATGCCCCCAGATAGAATGGGCATCAAACTCCCAAGCAAGATCACATCATGCAGTCCCAATGTTTAGCAAGGTGGAGGACAGGAGGGATTAGCAAGCTGGTGGAAGAGATGGAAGACAAGAGAATGAAGGAGAATGAAGGGAAGAAATCCTCAAAGGCAAACTCCTCAAGAGTACCCAAGCTAGGGAAACAAAAAAATCATGTAAAGAATATTTGGACAAGCAATAAAAGGCCAACATAGGATGAGTCACAAAAGCGTAATGTAAGAACAGGAAAGGATGCAGTCCAAAGGAGTAGACACGTCAAGAGGCTTCATAGCACCGTGTTTTACTCTCTCTTTTTTTTCTATTAGATCAAGACCAAAGGGGAAAAGGATAGTGATAGGAGAAAATGAATGGAGAAAGATAGATATGAAGGCTAAACATGAAAGGAATGAAAGCAAGATCATCGTAAGATAGCTCACAAGATAGCCCAAATGTTCGTGTATAGATCAACATTGTCAAGAT
>MU223970.1:241818-267479 GCA_018584345.1 Thuja plicata | reverse complement strand
AACTAACATGAAGTCTAACAATGCAAGCTACATGAAAATGCAAAGGTGTACTTGCAATAGAGCAACTGTAACATAGGACTTTGTGTTCATCATTCATAAGAGAATGTTAAGGAACTTATTTTCATCAATGAGCCATTATTAACGGACATCAGAAAATCACACAATCATCACTAGTCACAAGCGCAACCATGAAGATATGAATGTGATTTATATCAGATTGGAATGTAGAAAGATTCTAACATAAGCATCAAAGATATAAAGGTCAAGATGATTGTGATGTTAGCTTATCCAATTTAATATAGCAAAACCACTCTTGCATCAAGGCATAAAAGCCAGGATGACCAGCAGAACAGTTGTGCAAAAATAGTGAGGCATAAAGAAGGAAGCAAATAAAAACATGCCCCAAGTCCTCTAGCTATGCATCATGGAGAGACTTATTAGACAAGGACACTCAACGAAAATCAATAACAGTCAGCACACAAAGAAAAGATCATGACATAGCTCAAGCATTAAGTGTTGCATTTAAAAATTTAAGTGTGCTAACTGATACTGAGTTCCGAGGATAAGGATTGGATGCTTGCAAGCAGATAAGACCACATGACAAAATGGGGTAAGACCAAACCAATAAGTGTTGAAAAACACTGGATGTGAAGGGTTGTATTGAAAAATAGAGTTGGGGTGGTGTTGAAAAACACCATTTGTGAGGTGTCCTAAAGACAAACACATCCAATAGACCGAAGCTAACACAGTTATTCCCCCTAGACAAAGACAAAGACAAATTCCAAACCAAGGCAACAAGGACAAGGCATGATGGAGAAAGGATAAGTGTCAAGGACACACGCTAAAAAAATAGGGGTGCAAAGCCCTCAAGTAGCGCCCGTTTCCAGGTTTTCACCACTTGGATTTTATTTCAATTTTTTTTCTTTCATTTTTTATTTTTTTTCTTTTTTTTTTTTAGGACTTCTTATATTTTTTTTTTGAATTTTTGCTACCAAGGCGCCTATTTCCAGGTTTTCACCAAGCCACTTTTTCTTTTTTTTTTAAATTTTTTGAATTTTTGATTTTTTTGTATTTTTGGAATATATAATTTTTTTGGAGATACATCAAAGCGCCCATTGCTAAGTTTTCACTAAGATGATCATTTTTTCAGGGCATTTTCTGATTTTTAGAATTTTTGACAATATATCATTTTTTTTGAATTTTTTCAGCATCAATAATTATGTACAAAGGATGCCCCCAGACAGAATGGACATCATGGATAGAACTTCTTCAGGTGTAAAATATTTATAGGATCAGGGAGTTGTTCTCCCTCCTCTATAGATAGTAAATAAGCACCTGTCCCAAAAGATGCTATGATAATGTAAGGTCCAAGCCAATTAGGTTCAAATTTACCCTTTTGATCTCTATGTTGTTGATTCTTAGAATTTTCACGTAGGACAAGATCTCCCACTTGGAATTCTCTAGGGAAAACCTTTTGTTGAAGGCTTTGGACATACACTTTTGATAGACCCTCATATGGTCAAATGATGCTTGACATTTTTCATCTAGAAGTTCTAACTCTTGAAGTCTCATGGCGCGGTAGTCTTCATCTGTCACTAAACCATGGAGAAACTCAAAGTGAAGGAATCTCAACCTCCAAAGGTAACACTGCTTCAACACCATATGCAAGGGCAAAATGAGTAGCCCCAGTAGGAGTACGAATACTCATTCTATAGGCCCACAAAGCCAAATTTATCTGTAAATGCCAATCTCTACCATTCTTACACACTGTTCTATGAAATTTTTTAAGAATGGCCTTGTTTGATGCCTCTGCTTGACCATTTCCTTGTGAAAAGTAAATGGAGGACCAATGTTGTTTAATCTTGAATTTTTTGCAGAGTTGTTTAAGGTCCTTATTTTTAAACTAGCCTCCGTTGTCAGTAATAATCTCAGAAGGCACTCCATATCGACAGATGATATGGTTCAGAATGAATAGAGAAACTGTCTTTCTCGACGCAACAAAAAGTGGGACAACTTCTACCCATTTAGTGAAATAATTAGTAGTAGTGATAATAAACTTGTGTCCACCTGATGAGTTGGGATGAATCTGCCCAACAAGGTTAAAGGCCCAGCGTTGAAATGGCCAATGAGAAATACAAGGAATGAGCTCCCTGCCTGGAGCATGTATCAGGTTACCATGTTTTTGACACTTTTCACATGACTTTGCAAAATCTACTACATCAATTTGCATCATGGGCCAATAGTACCCCACTCTAAGAAACCTTCGGGCCATGGCAAGACCATTGGAGTGTCCCCCATAGATGCCCTCAAGAATGTCAACTAACGCTTGATCAGATTCTTCCTTTTCTAAGAATTTAAGAAGTGTTCCATCTAGACCCCTCCTATACAAATCACCAGCGATAAGGGAATGGTGAGAGGCATTTTGGGTAAGGTTTCTACATTCAGATTAGTTAAAGGTTTCAGGTACAATGCCATCACAAAGATATGAGTAAATGGCACCATAACGGGATGATTCATGACCAATAAGGGTACAAATAACATGGCTTTCTTGGGAGTTAAAGATAGGGTGATGTAGCTCTTCCACCAGGAATTCAAATCTTGATTCATGTTGCTCTAACTGAAGGAGTGAAGCAAGTGTAGCCATAGCATTAGCTGCTTTGTTTTCTGCTATAGGGATTTGCTGAAATGTGACAAATGTGAAGTATCTTTTTAAGGAATCAACCATTTTCTTGTAAGGTACCATTTTCTCATGTTTTTTTTTATATTCATCATTAACTTGGTTGATTATCAGTTGAGAATCCCCATAAATGTGTAACTCTATGATTCTCCATTCTATGGCCATCTTAAGTCCATTTGTTAAAGCTTCATACTCAACAATATTATTTGTACATGGGAATAATAATTTATAAGACTTAGGAATTGTGTACCCACGAGGAGAAACAAACAACACACCAGCTCCTGAACCATTTTACATAAAAGATCCATCAAAGAACATCTTCCAAGTTCTTTCAGTCATATACATAAGATGTTCATCTGGGAAGTCAACTTGAATAGGTACATCATCTTGTAATGGGAAATCAGCCAATTGATCAGCTATAGCTTGTCCTTTGATTGCCTTACGCTCAATGCACTCTATATCAAACTCTGAAAGTATCATCATCCATTTAGCAAGTCTACTTGCGAGAGCAACCTTACTCAACAAATATTTGAGTGGATCTATTTTTGCTATGAGGTGTATAGTGTGCGCAAGCATGTAATGTCGCAAATTTTGGGAAGCAAACACAATAGCAAGGAAAGCTTTCTCAATGCTAGTGTAATTAACCTCATATGAAACAAGAGTACGACTAATGTAGTATATTGCTCTTTCTTTCCCATTTTCATCAAGTTGAGCCAATAATGCCCCCAAGGAAGATTTTGTCTCTGAAATGTATAAAATAAGTGGTTTCCCTGGGATAGGAGGCATTAAAATAGGAGGATTTTCCAAGTACTTCTTGATTTGATCTATGCTCTTTTGAAAATCCTCATTCCAAATACATTTGACTCCCTTATGTAAGTTCTTATTGAAAGGTTCAGCTCTATCTACCAATTGTGAAATAAATCTCCTTATAGATTGAAGACATCCCTGAAGACTCCTCATTTGACTGATGTTTTTAGGAGGTGGCATGTCTATGATTGCTTGAAATTTTTCAGGGTCCACCTCTATTCCTTTTTCTGAAATGATGAATCCAAGTAGTTTTTTAGAGGTGACTCCAAATGCACACTTTTTAGGATTTAGTCTTAGCTGAAATTGTTCCATACGAGCTACAATTACTTCCAAATTGTCTAAATGTGTATTTCTTTGTTTAGATTTTGCCAAGGTGTCATCCACATAATCTTCCATATTCTTATGCATCGTGTCATGAAAAATAGTTGTCATAGCTCTTTGATAGGTAGCTCCTGCATTTTTTAACCCAAAAGGCATAACGTTCCAACAATAGGTTCCCCATGCACAAGTGAATGCAGTCTTTTCTTGATCTTCAGGAGCTATCTTAATTTGATTGTATCCAGAAAAACCATCCATCAAGGAATAAATCTCATAACCCGCAGTCATATCCACTATCATGTCTATATTGGGGAGTGGAAAGTCATCCTTTGGGCATGCTCTATTGAGATCTCTAAAGTCTGTGCAAACTTGAGTGGATTTTTCATGCTTGGAAACTGATACAATATTTGATATCCATTCAACATAGGCAATAAATCTTATAAATTTTGCACCAAGGAGTTTCTCTAATTCTGCTTTGACTAAAAGAGCTATGTGAGGATGCATTTTCCTCAATTTTTGTTTAACTGGTTTGACATTTGGAGCTATAGACAAGTGATGCATAGTAAGATTTATGTCCAACCCTGGCATATCTGAATAAGTCCATGCAAAATTGATCTTCTTTCTCTGTAAGAACTTAGTATAAGTCTCTTTTTCTGTTGGTGACAAGGACTTAACCAAGTGTACTATTTGTGGAGCCTCATTTTACCCAAATTAACTGCTTGTGTTGGCTCAATAAGCATTGAAGATCAATCATGAAAATAACAGGGTAGACAATCAAGTACCTCATCCTTAGGTGCCTCAGAGAGGTTTTCACCCTTGGATACATCATTTATTTTTACTTTTTTTATTTCTGACACCGCCACACAGTGGTTTTTGCCATCAAAACTCCTATTATTTTTATTTTCTTTTCTCTTTATCTTGTGACTAAGGTACTTGATGTCTAGCTCTGTCATACTGGTAGCCGGTTCACTGGTGGAAGAGACTACGGGTTCAATGGCATTTAGGTAACAAGCTATCTCATAATCATTTTGGAATGTTAAAAGCTCAAGTTCTTGATAGCATTGTGACCAATCAATAAGGTCGTGATGAACAAGAGATAAGGTAATGGCTGGTTCAAGGTTATAAATATGAATGATATTATCGCTGGTGACTAAAGAGTCAAAGTCCGTCAAGTATTCCTCTAAGCTACCCAAATCAGGATTCATCCTAACAAGTGAAGAATCGTCCACTAAGGCAAAATGTCGGTTCAAAACCTCTAATCCTACATGTGACTCATTGGCTACCTCAGGTTGAGAACTATAAATGTGTACAACATCAACATCTCTATCAACCGTTGAGGGCTCTGAAAAAGAGTCCCATTCATATTCATTAGAACTGGTATCTAAAATGCGACTAGGACGCTTACACCATGAAGGCTTGGGACATCGTGATGTTGAAGGTCCAGTTTCATCAAAAGTAACATTTTCTCTTTCCATTAAATGAACAAGATTCTTTCTTTGACACTCTCTCAAAGGATCCTCTATATCTGATTCTTGTTCTAAAGCTGTACTTGATGTATAGGTGATTGAAATATCTGAATCTCCCCAAAGGAGGGTAGTGGAAGGGACCCAATATTCACACATATCATTTTGATTTGTCAAATTAGGTTCATACTTTGGTTCATCATCACTCTCCAATTTCTCAAAGAGAGGATTGGTATGCTTTTTGCATTTTTCAAATCCTAGGCCAACTGGTTTCTTAGACTTGCGTCCAAATTTAGCATGATCCAGAGGTTCAAACCTAGCATCCAAATTGTGATTAAGAGGGCCATACCCAAGATAGCCCATATTCTTAACAAAAGTATATCCTCTCCCATAATCTTTAGGAGAAGGAGAAAAATTCTCATTGTGCTTGTACTTTTCTTCTCTATATATCTAGTCTCTAACAAATGTTTCCTCTTTCTCATTTTGAATAGGCACTGATGATTCTACAAATTTTCCAAACAAATTCATAGCTGAAGAGGAAGGCTTCATCCCTTTTGAAGTTTTACCATAATACCTAGGTGAAACTGGCAATGTTGTGAGGGAGTTGAGTTGATACCCTCCCATACCAAGGTCTACTGATTTAAACTTGTCTTTGCATTCAGCTAAGGTAGCGTCAAAATCTCTAGCTTCTCTATTGAGGGGAACATGAGCCCCTGTGGAAATTGAATTAACAGATAAAGTGTTATCCCCGGGTATACAAATCTCTATCCCATTGTAGGGGAACTTAACACATTGATGGTAGGTAGATGGTACTACTTGCATGTCATGAATCCATGGTCTACCAAGTAAGATATTATATGTGAGGGGTCCAGCATCAACTATTTGTAACAAGATATCCTTTTGAATAGGGCCAATCCTAATAGGAAGGATGGCCAACCCCTTGGAACTTCTTTCTCCCTCATCATAGGCTTTGATAGTAATCCTCTTTCTGGTATCAATAACTTCTTAACAAAAACCCAATTCTTTCAAAAGACTAAAAGAAAAAATATTAAGCCTAGCACCCCCATCTCTCAACATGCACCTGACACAGATTCTATGGATCATGACCTCAATATGAAGGGCAAGATTGTGCAGATGGCTCAAATCTTTATCATCATCTTTGGAAAATGTAAGGTAATGAGGGGTAGCAATGTGATTAACCATATTCTGGAATTGATCGATATCTAAGTTGTTAGGGACATTTTCCATATGCAAAGCATCCTCAAGGATTTTTTTATGTCTTGGGGACAACTCTAAAAGCTCAAAGATCAAAATCTGAGCGGGTGTTCTTTGTAACTAATCAACAAGATTGTAGTTCAATTTAGGATTGACAGCTGGCTTCAAGGTAACAGTTTTAGACGCCACTTGCTTGGGTTTAGTACTGGATTGACTTGAATTTGGTCCTTTAATGAAAATGAGACTTTGACTTTGGGTAACAGCATTAAGGTCTTGAGACAACCTTCTAGAGTTGGGACCCCTTAGAACCATAATAGGTTCTTTATCAAAAATAGGAGGAGAGTCTTCATCTAGATCATAACCATAAGGATCTCTTCCACTCATCATGTTAACATTTTCTTCCATAAATTCAAGCATATTGATGGTATTCTCTGCATCTATATAAGTATAGTTGATCTCATCTTTTCCATTCTTAACTTTAGAGGTTTCCCCCTTTTCATATTTGGGCAAAGGTTCCTTGAATGCCTTATGATCAGCGTTGGTTTTCAATCCATCTACTGTAAGTTTTCCATTCTCAATGAGATCTTGAACGAGATGCCTGAGTCTCCCACAATTTTTAACATTATGTCCAATACCATTATGAAATATACAAAAGTCATCCTCTTTCCACCACCATGGTTTTTCTTTAGGTATATGAAAATGTGCTGCATCTAGAGGATGTTCCAGATTGCTATCAATAAGTTTTTGAAAAATTTCCCCATATGTCTCACCAAGTTTTGTGAATTGATGTTTTTCACTCTTAGGCTTACTTTGGTAACTTGGCTTACTCTCTTGTTGAGTGGGTGCATTGAGCTTTGTAGCTTGAATGGTACTAGATAAGTGTAACACATGTTGATCTTTATGTTGGGAGGAATCCACAACTCCATCGTTAACCACTTGTTTGTTCTTATTCCAATATTGGTTCTTCCCTTTATCTTTGTTAGAATTATTGTTGTTTTGACCATTGTTGTTATTATTTCCATGCTTACTCAAAATTCCTTGTTCTCTCAAAACATCCTCAATTTGGCATGCAGTCTCAACCATGGTGTCAAATGAATCAAAAACCACTTTCTTAACTTCATACTGCAATTGAGAGACCAAATTTCTAACAAGAATGTCAATCTTTTCATTATCGGGAATAGTTCCAGAATAACAAGAGCACTTTCATCTCCACCTTTGCAAGAAGGTAACAAAGGACTCTCCTTGATGCTTCTTTAAGTTACATAAGTCTAACAAAGTGATAGATCTTGAAATATCATATGCAAAGTGTTGAACAAATCTTTGAACAAGCTCTTTGAAAGTCTTAACAGGAGGAGTTATCTTAGTAAACCATTCCATTTCTTTCCCCCTAAGACTTCATGGGAATAACCTCATGAGGTATGAATCATCTTGATGAAATTCAAAACTAGTGGTATAAAATTGTCGCACATGATCATGTGGATCTCCACTTCCGTCATATTTGTCATATTGAGGAATTTCAACCTTTCTAGGAAATTCTTTCATGTCAACACTCTTATCAAAAATATTGGGACAAATCAAGTCCAATGAGAAAGAATTCTTAGGTGCAGACATCTTGTCTATTTGTTTTTGCATTTCATCCACCTTCTCCTCTTGAGACGAATCTTGTCTCTTAATCTTCCTATCCACATCAAAGTTGTAAGGGACCTTAGCCCCATTATCAATTAGACTCTTTAGGATCTTATCTTGGTTTTTCTTCACATACTTCTCCGAATACTATTGAAAGAATGGTTCTTGTTGCATGTGCATGAAATCTTGGGAGGTGCGATCAAAACTCATGTTAATACCTCCATATTGTGAACCATAATGAGAACGTTTCAAAGATGGATTTGAGCTCCTAGGAGGGGTTTGTCTCCTATGATGATCATGTCTAGAAACCCTTCTTCCTCTAGGATTAGGAGATCGTGATGGTGATCTTGAATGTCTCCTACTTCTTGGAGTCCTAGGAGGAGTGGATGGAGGAGAACTGTTTCCACCACTAATATGCATATGGTTAAATGGACCATGAAGTTGTCAAGCCAAGAGCATAGCTTGCTCCTCCTGAAGAACTTTCCTTTCCATTTCCATTAAATCTTGTTTCTTCAACTCTAGACATTTAATTTGTTCCTGCTTATGAATTTGTTCATCTTGGAAAACCTTCTTTTCATGCTCAATCCTCTTGAGTCTGTCACTCATGTAGTTGTTAGATGTTTTAAGAGGTGAGATTGGTCTTGAATGTTGAAACAAGTTATTGGTATAAGTTGCATTGATGTGAGCATCATGAAGTTCATCTCCTTGTTTCTCATGTTGTGATAACTCATCATCATAAACATGTCTCTTACCTTTCTCTTTCTCAGCCCTTTGATGTGCATCCAAATATATTATTGAAATAAGGGGTGAGGTTGGTCTACTATTATGAGAGGAACCACTGAATGAAATAGCATGTCCACTTCTTGCAAACAAATCTTCATAACATTTATCCACGACTTCCCTCTCCTTCTGAGTCATTGTGTAACTCATATCTATAGAAGAGTGAGAAGATGCTAAGGGGATACCCAACTCACTAATGTGACTCTTGGAATCAAACCAAATTTCTGAGAAATTCCTAGATGATTGATCAAATATGGGTCCTTTTTCCTTATGTCTTTGGCGAGTTTGTACTAAGGGTAATTGGTTAAAAACCACTTGAGGTCATTTTCCTTGATTTACTTGATATCTTGTTGTAACTGGCATGAAAGAAACATTACTACCTGATAGGATTACCCTAAGAGATGTTGGTACCAAACTAGGATAGAAAAGGCATTAACTTGTCCAGAAAAAGAGGTGATAAGATAGAAATTTGCAAATAGGAATAAGCCAACACTGCCACAGAGGTGCCCAATAACTTTGGGTGAATACCCTAGCACATATGGACCCGAACGATGGTCTTACCCAAATTATATAAAATTGAGATTGAAATTGTATGAAAGTGGATGGACAAGAGACTACCAAAACTCTCCAAATGTGTTATCAAAGAAACTAAAGGTTTATATTTTTCAACAAAGACGGTTTCTAGCTCACCAAGCGCCAAGCAAGGTCACTTGTGAAATCAAAGATTGCTAATTCAAGAGGTCAAACGTAAGAATCCTAAGAAAAACAAGCTTCTAACAGCAGGGTAAGTAATCCAATCAGACCCAGATCAACCCAGAAAACTGAAAATGACGGGACAACAAGCTAAAACGCACTCAAAAATGATGACAGCAACAGTTCACTGATGGGTAGTTTCGTGCGAGGAAATGCTATGTCACGCGAGGAAATGCACATCCATGTGATAGAATGCATAGAATGATGCAAGAAAATGGTTTTCTCACATGAGGAAAGGACACAAAACTTTAGTTTTCACTTGTTTTAAATAGCCAACTAGGTGCATTAAAATATTTTATCATGAATCAAGCACGTAAGACAACAATCAGGGAGTTCAAGCAATCAATGTATTCAAACAATGAGCAAGGGACAAAGCAACCTTGTACATGAACATAGATAGTGTCATTGTAATTTTACTCCATAAGAATGCTACTTGTGTATGTTCTCAAATGTTTTCCAATCATGCACATAGTCCTATGAAAGAAAAAGTTGGTTGCACTATAGTTCTTAGTAATGGTTTGACTCTGTAACTTTTTCAATTTTGAGTGGGTGACATCCAATCCCAGCACACCGAGGTTTTGACACAGTCTGAGAATTTAATCAATCAAGAGTTGCTGAGGAGATCTGACAACCCACAAGAAACTACACCCATGGATATTTCTTCCACAAGGACATTTATATAGCGGTTGTTACTACCATGGTGAAAATGGCTATTACCGCTTGAGGTTCCATCCATGTGGTTGACCCAATAAATGGAATGTCCACTACGGTTAACCCTCTCTAACAAGGAAGACTCACAATATGGACCACATGGGAACTTAGTTCAGATTCAAGGGTTCCAAGTTTTTGATTCTCCAAAAAGGGAAAAGAGCATAATCCTCTAGCCTCTTCACCTCACCAAAACATAGCAAACATGATTCATTGACCCACTGATTTGAAATCACCTCATTCAAGATTCACACAACAAAAAATGACACCAATCTCCCCAAGAGAGAAAGTATTGTCAAAAGTTGAAGTCCAAACCAAGTTGACCAATAATGGAAAAACAAAATCCTTCCCTACCTACAAGGGGATCTATCGTCAAGAAGAGCTTCGCATGTAAAACAAGTGACTGAAGCCCACTCTCTCAATATTTCCACAAATAGTGTTCATAGGGCCTAATTACTATGTGAAAAATGTATGCAAGAAAGAAAATCTAGGTCCATTTTAGAGCACCAATTGGAAATGTGATCTATGAAAGCAAGAAACACTCAAGCTAGACACATGAGATGTTCATTTTATTTCCAAAATCCAAATGTTATAGAGATCAACAAAATACCTCAAATCCAATGCAATGCGAATCATTTTGTTGTTTATCCAAGCAAGTCCAAATCAGCAAACCCGTTCAGATTTATTTGCAACATAGGATACTAAGGATTTTTCCTCATGCATACTTTCATCATCTTTAATGGCAATAAATCTAATTTCATCATATTTATCATCATCATCAATTACACCTTCACTAGAATAATAAAATTCCTTGTCTTTTGAGTACTTAGACTTGAAAAACTTAGGTTTGTGCTTGAGAACTCTTGTAGGACATCTAGATGCAAAATGACCAATCTTGTTACATGAAAAACATTTCAAAGGTAATTTGCCTTCAAATTTTCCCTTACCTCTCTTTTCTCTTCTAGCAATCAGTGTCATTACTTCATCTAGCTTTATTTCTTCTTCCTGTATTTGTTCCCATTCATCAACATAGTCTCCAAGCTCTTCTCTCAGGTCACCACTGCTGGTGCTCGCATTTCCAGATAAGGTCTTTTTTTTCTTATGCATGGTCGCCTTGAATGTTGACTCAACCTTAGGTAAATAATCTCACAATTTTGTGGCCTTAAAAGTAGTTAGATTTTCGATCAACATCTCTCTAGTAAATTATGGTGTCAAAGGTATAATCTCCTCTATAGCCTGTACTTTGGTTTTGTAGATAGGTGTCAAAGATCTGAGTATATTCGCAATCACTTCTTCCTCACTGTAATTGCCTCTAGAGTTTCTTATGCCAGTAACCACTTCTGTAATTCTAATTGCATACACCCTAATGTTCTCATCTTCTCTCTTCTTCATTGATTCCATTTTTGTCTTCCAATTCTATAGCTTTGCCTATTTAGTAAACTTATCTCCAATATACAATGCTTCTAATCTTGTCCATATCTCATGTGCAGAGTCCAGGTCTTTTACTTCTATGAATTCACCTTCAGAAAGTGCACTGATCAAGGATTCCCTTGCAACCATATTACATGAAATAGTTTCTTTTCATCTTCAGTAGCCTTCTCCAATTCATCCTCAGTCAATATCTTTTCACTCTTCTTTGTGATCATCCAGTAGTCAATTCCCAAACATATTAAGTGTGTTCTCAGCTTGTTCTTCCAGCTGTCAAAGTTTTCAGGATCAAATTTTGGACTATCCTTCCTATAGTAAGTCATCTTGAGGATCACCTCAAGTTGTTAAGATTTCTCTCTAAGGACCAGTAGCTATGATACCAATTGTTAGGAATATCAGTCCACAAGACAACTGAGAGGGGGGGTTAATCTGTTGTAATATAGATTATTAAACTTTAATCTTTATAAACCAAAACTACAATGAAAATGATAACACAGTAAATGCCAACACCATAACACAATACTTTTTGTCAAGAAAACCATGTTAAAGGTAAAAACTTGATGGGAATTAGCATTCACAAATAATGTACTGAGAGTATAGTATCCCTGTTAAAAGATTTAGCCCTGTTAGGAGCTTATTACAATATTACAGTACATAGTCCCTGTTTGGAGACAGACCCTATTAGGAGTCAAGAAAAGTAGTAGGCTCACTACCCAGGTATACTGCCCAAAGAAGGTTAAAACCACCCTCAAGGATTCACAAGCCGAGAAAGTGTATATAGAAAATATATAATCCAGTGAGCTGTCTGATAGCAACTGTCTTTGCTTGTTCAGTTCCAATGAAGTACTCTTGTCACATAACTCTACTCTACATCCAGCAACAAAACAAGCCTCACAACTTTCACTTCTCTTTCCCTTTTAATCTCTACCACATCTTTCCAAAAGAAAATATCTCACATCTATACCCCCTTACAATAATTCTTTAGATCGGCCAATTAAGCTTTCCCAATATACAAACAATTGATTAGGTCGGCCAATTAAGGCTTTCCAATATACAGATAATTATATAACCCCTTCCTAAGATACACATGGTACCTATAATAAGTAAAATTCAAATACAATCTATCACATATACTTCTAGATCCACAATCCATGCTCACAATTCATTTTACACACTACATGTCTGAAGTCGGCCACTAGATAGGTCTCTTATAGTATATACGCCACACCTGATGTCACCATTAATAACACAACAATCAAATTCAACCCATTATTCCAACATATGTCAGCTATCCACCAGTAAGCTTGCTTCATCTAAAATATCTTTGCCAGAAGGATATACCCAAAACACAAAGACCTGCTCTGTCTAGCATCACAATTATAGTCCAGAAACCAGTCTTCACCAAATCAACTGTATCATCCGCAATATGCAACATAAAGCCAAGCAACCTTAGAAATAAGGTCAACACACATCCTTCTCTATATATCCAATTTCAATCATTCTTAATCATCCTTACTATGTCTGTACACTTCTGGCACTTAAGTAACCAGTTTGTCCTCTCCACAGAAACATATGTTGATATCAGTGACAAAATATGAATATCAATAGTATGATCAGTACCAAAAATTGATATTATCCACCGAACACCCCAAAAGAGTCATCAATCTGTTTGTGTGACTCGGATGGGGAAAACTAAACTATCCAATCTTCAGCAAGTTAACTACAGAGATTCTAGGTCAAATTTAACAATAATTATTATATACAACTCCCCAACAAATTCGCTAATCTATTGGTTCCCAAATCAATAGATTAGAAAATTCTATGAGTATGCCTTACTCAATGCTCAAATCCCCAAATTGATTTGGCCAATTAACAGGATCAACAGTATTTTAATTGATGCTTTTTATAGTAGATAACGTTATGTATTATAATTTAGCTTTTATCCTAAGGTGGCATATATCTTTAGAATATTTATTCTTGCTGATTTGTTTAACTTCTTCTAGAATCTTTCTAACAATCAATCTTCTTCACAACTTTAGCTAATCCTTTTATGTTTGTATTTAATTTTTTATGCTTCAATTATTTCTCAATATAGTTTTTCCTGCAAACTAACCAGTGCCTTCCTATCCTTGGGAAATGAGTCACCCCTCTTCTGGCCATACGTATAACTCTAAAAGACAAATTTTAAACCCTCCCTTGGCAATTTTATCAATTATCTAACCCTCAATTTACAATTTTTTTTCTTTAATCATAGCTAGTCTGACTGAATTTAGCTCTCCTAGAAAGACCAAATAGAATAAAATACAAATAGTCGCCTTTTATCTTAGATGTATTTTATTTTCTTCTAACTTGCAACCACAAAATAAAAAATTCCACACAAGGATTTAAGATAACAAACCCCTTTTATAAGTGATTATAACAGAGACTGATCAAAAGAAATGATTTCCATAATTGATAAGAAAAAAGAAGAACTCGTTATATTCACTGAAATAAAACCATATTACAGAGAAATAAAATGTCTTGCCAAATTGATATAATATTACATTTTGATAATCCATTTTCCCAATTCAGGATTTCCCTTTTATATACACAAGGGAACCCCTCAAATGGGTTACATGTTTTCACAACTAAACAACATGATTATTCAATTTAAAATTAATTAGTCACCCGCTACTAACTAATCAGCTTCATAAACTGAATATACAAGTAGTAAAAGTTAATTTGTACAATAAAACTCTTGGTGTAACAAACCTTTGTCTTCTAGTAAAATCATTGTCTCTAGTTATATAATTTATCTATCTTACTGAAGAATTATCTCCTAACTTAATAACCACCTTTAGTTGTCAACAACACCAAGTGGAACATTAAGTTCTCAGTTTGTCCCTTGATTATATTAATCCTACCATATATCTTCGCCTTTCTCATAAAAAACATGATGAAAATATACTAGCAATTTTCCCATCAAATAAAACTCCCTCATCCCTTCGTGATTCATTGGAATCAAATCCTTCAGAAGATGCTTGAACTTCCAACAAGAGTAGAAATTTGGATGGAGAACTTACAACCTATATAATCATCATAATCTAAAGACAATATGCAAATAGTGTCGCTATATGATCCTATGACCAGAAATATTGATCTTATTTTTCCTTCAAGAATTGAAGCAATATCAAAAAGGCCTTATTTAAAGACATTTTACATTTCTCATCCTTCAATAGCTTCCCAGTTCTCCCTACAAATAGAAATTTCAACTTACAGTCTTTTATAGCCCACTTTTACCCTTGTCGATATCAAGCAATCAATTGTCACTAACTTCCTCAACTATTTCATTAATAAGAATCACCAAAGTGGCATTTGACAAAGGAGATAACAATGTATGCATCAAAATCATCTTTTATGCTTTTTATTTGTCCAAATTGTACTAGGAATATTTTGTATAATGATATAAACTTTTTAACAAGATTGATCTTTAACATTTGTGGAAAGGAACATGGTCCCCTCTTTAGAGTGATTGGCATAATGTCAAGACGGTTCATGTGTATTGTTTACTTCTATATATTGCATGAATGTTCAAAATGGGCATTGAGTTGAATACAGGTTAGGGAAACTTTCAAAATCCCTCCTTACTAAACTCTCTTATATACATGGGATCACATTCCCTTCTGTCAACCCATCTAATATCCTTATCTATGCTAATGTTTTCATGTATATCTACCCTTTGATATGCAACATATACCAAAATTACACATCCATATTGCTTTGAATATGGATGTCGACGTCTTGCTTCACATTCTCTGTTCATTGCATTCCATGAGACATTTCAATCAAGTATTTGGTCAAACAATTCGTATCGATCATTATATCATACAGTTTACATGTCTTGTAAATGACATTATATTATATCAACTCCAAACTCCTGATTCTGTGTGTTTGAAGGTTCTCTCCTTTTAAACAAATCCATTTTGTCATATTTTGCAGTCATTGTGTTTTACAAAACTAGATTTACATTGAGTCACTATTGTCAAACAGATTACTACCTTCCATAATGCCTTCTGTAACATTCCATACACAGTCTCATTTTCTATGCCTTGTATACACTTTTTATGTACTCTACATGCATAATTTATGCAATCCGGCATCTGGAGGGCCACACTCACTTCCCAGAATTTTTGCACTATATATAAAAAACTTCCATAATCACCTATATGTAGAGCTCGAGTCATAGACTTTAGATGATGCACTCACTATACTATAACGACGTTGTTTACTATTAAAATTCCTCTTCTCTTGTCTTAAATTCCACTTCTCTATTGCACAAAGACAAACATGCACTATTAAAACTATGCAAATGCAGACATGAAACGACATAGTGGACTAGTTAAACACAAAGAATTCAAGATCCAAGAACACATTGAACAATTTAAAAGAGAGGTAAATCAAGGAAAATAAACAACCAACTCGCAGACTATGAATGGCAGCATTAGAAGCAGAGATCAGATAGGAAGGTCTTTTCAACGTTTACTTGGAAAAAGTAAGTAGAATCACTCAAAATTTTGATTTTCATTCTACTGAGCCTAGTGTGATTGTGGATTACTAAAATTGATTTCTATATTCTTAGGTTTTTGGTACTAACATTTTTTTTAATCTTGCAGCATGGAAACAATGTTAATTTTTAATCTAAAATAGATCTATTTTCATTTTAATGCACCTACAATGAATAGTGTATGAGAAAACATCACAAACTCATCTTTCAATTTTGTGTTTAAAATTGGCACGGGGTTAAGAATTGAACAAGACAAATCCCATCTGGTTTGGTGCTTAAAAATGAACCCTTATGTTTGTATGGATGATTGGTAGATTAGTTAACATTTGATTTTTGGTGCTTAACTTGATTAACCTTGTGTATTGAGTTTTTGGTGCGCTTGCACAATCTGTTAGTATACAAACCATTTTATTTTCTTAGAGAGGTCTTTCTAGAGGTACATTTAACCTCCATAAGATGACCTCAAACCAACAAATTCATTCTGGTTGGTATATAAACAAGACATGAGACAAACCCCTAAATGTCTTATATCTAACCAAGCTCGGGCAAGGTGTGTGGATGATAGCTCAGATAGGGTCTACATGCCAAAGAAGATAACATGGTCCAATATATACTTTAGTGTCTCATATGCATACAAACCAATTGGGGAGACTCCTTGGAATCTTACTAAAACCTTTTTAATTAGAGGCCACCCGGTTCACCCTTGAACATCAACTTATTTCACTGCAAAGGGAGGGAAGAATCTCCCCCCACTAGATCCCCATCATATGTGTCCCACTATATTGTGTTATTTAGAGAGAAATCTTCTTTGACACGTCTAAAGGTACCTGGAAAAAGGAAAAAATACGAGCGCATTCAAAAGGACTTACATCCTAGAGTGTGATAGGTTGTGTGAGCTAATGGACAACCAAGAAATGGGCCTGAAATATTTTTTACGAAGCCAAGTGACCTTAGGTTAGACTGACTCTTTCTATTTTTTGTCGTGTCAGACCTTGTGAAAACTTGCAACTTGAAAAAGTTGTTGAACATACAAAGTTTGTTTCTTTTTTGAGTAAGTTGTGCAGCTATACTCAGTGTGTGATTGTTATGTTTAAACATCTTCATAAATTGTCCTAAATAATGTCCTACACAAAGCAAACAGAATCAACATAGGTCCTAAACATTCCACTTGTCTTCTATCCAAAATATTTTGTGATTGACATACTCTTTCATATTAGAGGTTCATATCCTACATTTTAGTGTCATTCTTACATTTAGAGTTGAGAACCTTGCATAGTCATTTACCTTTTTGAATAGTCATCATTTTAACCTCAAAAATCCAAAAATTCCAAAAAACACATAGCTTGCATATCTTAGGGTCAAGTATTACACTTCCTAGATTCATTTTCCAAATTAGAGGATACATCTTTTTAGGACTTTCCTATAGTGGTCTTGCATATTATCTTGACTTCATTGAAATTTTGGTTACTGACTTTAACTATTTTTGTTGTCTTAGGCACTTGTCATTCTTGTCAACAATTGTCTTATTCATAGAAATCATTGTCAGAATTGTCACTTTTTCCACCTTTTGAAGTTAAGATAGTCCTCAATATAATTAGGGTCTTTCCTTAGAGGGTTTACCCTCAAAATTCATAGAATCTCTCTTAGGGTACAATACCTATAACATAGACATCATTTTAGTCAATCATTCATAGTTTGATTTAGCATCTCAAAATCATTAAAAAATAAATAATTTTTTTTTCCTTATTGTCTTTTGCATAATCCCAAAAAATCCAAGAAATTAGAGTCTAAATCTAATTGTAATACTTGTCTTGCATATACCTTAGTTACATACATTTACATTGTTGCACATGTCAATCACACGATCCATGAAAGGTAAAGGCAAAATGGACCTAAAAAAGGACTCCAATGATATTCCTACCAGTGACATTGACTTCACTACCCTGAGGACCTTGATACTAGATTTCAAAAACCCAGAGACCATGCAACACCACAATAAAAAAAATTTGACATTCCAGAATTACCTCCCATACCTCCATCGGAAGATGAGTTCTTGCTTGGAAACATTAGGTTTCGATGCATAGGTGAAGAAGCTGGAATAGATTTACAAGACCCTGACGCAATGACTGTTGCGGGGTCCATACTAGAAACTGGCCAAAATCTATACTTTTACTTACTTGCCCAAAATGGTGCTAAGTTACCTGTTGGATTCGACACAACCACCATAGTAGAGGACATACACACTCCATCATCTTGGATTTTTGTGACTGCACCCCCTCCACTCACTTCCATCCTACCATCTAGCAGCACCACTCAAAATGCATCCCAAGTTACCCCATCTTCAACTACACTTGGTATCCAATACAATAATCCTCTATTTTCCAAATTTCCACCCACATCTAGCGCATATATAACCACAAAAATACCTTCTATATTATCCTTGACCCATCCAACAAGTACTTCCAATACAACTCTCCAAGGTCAAAACTCTAGTGGTCTTCAACTAGGTCTCCCACCCAATCAAAGACCTCTCCTACAAGGGACACCTAAACAACAACCTCCTATTGGTCTTCAACTAGGTGTCCCTTCCAACCAAGGACCACCCCTAATCATTTAGGGAGCACCTAAACAACCACCTCCGACCAACCCTAATTATTCAAGGATTATTTCTATCCTTTTTAGACAATATGCAGCAACTAGGTCCAACACTTCCCATCCAATGTCACTACCCTAGTATGCTCCACCACCATATGTGCCTCTAATGCATGCAAACATGGGGATCCCATTTGTTGATTCTAATAGAGTCTCATCCATACTGATGCCCACTGAAGTCCTTGCTCAACAAATTTTAACCCTCCAAAAAAGGTCATAAATCTACAAATACGTGCTCCTATAAGGTTTTACACATCAGCTGACCTTAGTCCTTATCCATTTGATAGGATGCTATACATGCCACCATTTCCATACAACTATGAGACTCCTAAATTCGATAGCTACAAGGAAAAGTTTGATCCCTGAGACCACATACAAGAAATTTTCATGACCTGCATAGAAGTGGCGTATGACAACACCTACCTTATGATATTTTTTCCATATAGTCTTGGTGGGTTAGCTATGGAGAGGTTTTCCATACTTCCTCCTAGGATATGATCATGGAATGAACTAGCTGAAAATTTCATATCATATTACTCACACAACATCATCATGGAAATAACATTAATGAATCTTTACACTACAAAGCAGAAGAGTGGGGAAAACTTTTCCTCATTTCAACAAAGTTGGAGGAATATTTCTTCCAAGGTATCTTTCCACATACTCATAAATGAAAAGATCGATATGTTCATTGAAAAATGGCAGCTAGACATGATGTGTAAACTAAACTCCCAATGAATTGAGTCCTTCAAAGAGATAGCCGAGAAAGGGCTAAAGGAAGAAATATACCTCACCTTAAAGGGAGTAATCAAGAAAGAGACTAGTACTACAACACCCTACGGAAAATACAAATATTGGTCTAAGAACAAGAATGTGTTGAATGATGACTTTGTTGACACTAAAATGGCACAACCCATCCTACGAATACAAGCACCAACCTGTGTCCAACAAACCCAACTGTCACAAAATGTCCAAAATGCCAACAACACTACTCCTAGAGAGAATAACTAGTCAAACGAGACAATATTTTGTTAGAATAAAGAATATACACACAACTGAGAGGGGGGGGGGTTGAATTAGTTGTAACCCAAAAGATTGAAATCATTAAACAAATTATGAACTTAAACTCATAGCTAAATGATAAAAATGAATGGAATATCACAACACATTAATCAACACATAATACCAAGATTTTTGACATGGAAACCCGATTAAGGGAAAAACCATGGTGGGGATCAAACCCACAAGATCAATGTACTTTTTTAGAAGCACTATACCATGTTAGGAGTATTACAAAGGGGAATGCACATGCATTCAGACACACTTCCTAGAGCTCACTGCTCAAATACAAGAAGAGCTTCAACCCCAAGAAGGCTCACTACCTTACAACAATCTCTTATTACAAATAACAATGAAAAATAGTCCATATCTCACAAACTGACTAAAAGTATCTCATATTATGCCAATACAGTTCTAATGAAGTGCATCAAATCTTTGCCTCAATTAAAAATTCCACTCATATCTCTTCCCATTCTATTCACACACTCTTCTACACTTTTGCATTCACAAATGAATACATCTTTTATACATTATATCAACTTTATTTCAACTAGGTCGGCCCAGGACCTAATTATAAAATATTAATTCATTACAACTCAATACACAATTTGATCCATTGAATTTAGGCTAAGACATAGAAATAATCAATAACATTATCCTCGAACATGTTTCAGATCCACAAATCACACCACAATCCTTCACAACATGCTACGCCACCATGTCAACCAAGAATAACTAAGAACAACAACACGCCACATGAAAGTTACCAAATATGATCACATAACCCAATGCGATCCAACAAAACAAATAGGACACGATCTATAAACATTAGCAAGCAACATGAAATGCCATGACATCATCAAGAACAACTTTGTCTCATAATTTACAACTGTCTCTACACTATTCATCAAAAACACTAATCAACAACCACTATCATAAAATAAAAATAGATTCCAAGCATCCAAACCATGAGCTACTCAAGTTGAGGATACACATCCAAGTCTTAAACTCACCACCATGTTAGAAACCAAGAATATTGCATAACTGATCCACACTGATCCAATAACTAAAACACTGTCTCTTCCTAAACAACCAAAATACTAGAGTCTGGTAAATAATTCATAGCTCACTCAAATCATCATGTGAACCTCTTTAAGTTGACATAGATTAACTAAAAACATTAATGAAAATATCTATACCTTCGTAACATCTGATATTCGATATAATAGTCATACCAAAGTTTACTGAATAGCTCAGGAACACGCGGGAACACTATCACCAACAGTAGGAATATGTTCACATCAATGATAAAACATAAATGTCAAAACATATATGCAAAATATCAACCAATATCCCTCATTGGCATTGATGGCAACATATGATGTGAAAAATCAATGCACAAAGAAACCATATCAATAGTATGCCAATAATATTCACAATATCTTTCAAAGTCTCTCTAAAAAACCTTCTCAATCAGTAAATAATTTATCATATAAAAAATCTCTCTGTCCCCATTCGTATACCTTGTTTTTCATCTCTCCCCCTTAGTCTAATATTTATTTCTCACATAAATTTATCTCCCCCTTTGACATCAATGGCTAAGGCACATGTATGTACTAAGTCATAAAAGCCAACAATTTGAACATCTGACTCATCAAGCTAACTACTCCCCTTGAGTAGTAGCCACCAAAAAAATCAATCCATAATAATGATCATTTCTATAAGTACACTAGACTGATGAAAACTAATGCATCTCTAGCTCTGATGAGGAGGGGAAATCACCCCAATCTTACCTCGAAAATACTCAAAAGTATCATTTGGCAAGGGCTTCGTGAAAATATCTGTAATCTTCTCTTTTTTAGATACATATTCAATCTGACTTCTTTCTCACTAACCTTGTCTCTCAAGAAATGATATTTGATATAAATATGCTTTTCCTTTCAATGCAACACATGATACTTTGAAATATTGATAGCACTTGAATTGTCACAATAGATAGCAATAGGCTCATCAATACATACTCTGATATCTTTCAGCATTTGTTTCATCCAAATCACTTATGTATAATTAATTAAAACAACAATATATTCAAATTCATCAGTAGCTTGTGAAATACAATTTTTTTCTTACTTTCCCAAGAAACTCATCTCTAACCCAAAAGAATGCTCCACAACGTGTTCTTTTTCTGCCATTCACATTACCTTCACAATCTACATCAGTATAAGCATTCAATGTAAAATATTCGTCATTTCCATACCATAATCCATAATCAAATATCCCTTTCAAGTATCTAAATACTCTTTTAATAGAAACAACATGTGATTCCTTCAGTTCTACTTGAAATCTTGCAACAATGCAAACAACATTCATAATATTTGGTCTAGTTTGTGTCAAGTATAGTAAACATTCGATCATTGATCTGTATTTTGTTTTTTTTTCCTTAGGTGAATCATCACCCTTTGTCAATTTGATACCAGCAATAATATGAGTATGAACAGGTTTTGAATCATTCATGCTAAATTTATTCAATGATTTTTTTACATATTAGAACTGAGATATGAAAATACCTTTACCAGTTTGCGTAATTTGTAGACCAAGAAAAATTTCATCTCACCTATCATGAACATATCAAACTCTTTCTATGTCTCATCATAAAATTTCTTACTCAACTAGTCATTTCCACCAAAAATAATATCATCCACAAAGACTTCAACAATCAAAATATTATCATTATAAACTTTCAAGTATAAGTTACTATCAACAGTACCTTTACTAAAACCAAGTCTCAATAAATATCTATCTAACCTTGCATACAAGGCTCTAGGTGCTTGGTTCAATCCATATAATTTTTTCTTCAATCAATAAACCATGTCATTTCACCGGTCAAAGGAAAACCATTAGGATGGTCAATGTAGACTTCCTCTTCCAATTCTCTATTCAAGAATGCATAATTAACATCCATATTATATACTTTAAAATATTTGCAAGTAGCATATGCAAGAAACATCCTAACAACTTCAATTCTAGCAATAGGAGAAAAGGTCTCCTAAAAATCAATACCTTCCATCTATGAGTATCCCTTACAAAAAAATCTGGCTTTGTTGCAAACCACTTCACCATATTAATTCAATTTGTTTTTTAATACTCATTTAGTACTAATCACATTCTTTTCCTTTATGTTTGGGAAAAAGAATCTATGTCTTATTTTTCTCAATCTATTCTAACTCTTCTTCCATCACTTTAACCCAAATTTCATATTTGCATTCTTCATCGACATCCTTAGGTTCAATCTTAGAAATAAAAAAACATTTCATTTCTAGAAATTATTCCTCTAGTATAAACACCATGATTCTTATCACCAATAATCTATTTTTTAAAATTATTTATCTTTACATACCTTGGAGTCTTCATATTTTCATTTGTAGTAGACTCTTATGTTTCCACGTCTTCCTCATTTGCAACTTTTTTATTATGTTCTATTGAACCACTCTAATTCTGATATTTATTTTATATTTGCACTATCTAATTGTCTTCTTCATCATCTGATTCATATATTTAAGATCTTATTAGTTTCTAAAAATTCTCATCCACTTTGACATTTTCACTTTCCATTACCTTCTTCAGTATTTTGTTATAACACTTGTATGCTTTGATTTTTGTAGAATAACCAAGAAAAAATCCTTCATCACATCTAGCATCAAATTTTTCTAGGTCTTCATCTCTTCTAATATTACATTTTCTTCCAAATATTCTAAAATATTTCACTAAAGAAACATGAACAAACCAAAGTTCATAAGGTATCTTACGAGTGCCTTGCATGATTTGAACTCGGTTCAATATATAGACAACATACTAACTTCTTCTCTCCAATAGATCTATGGTACATATCCTTCAATTATCATAGTTCTTACAGTGTCTAGGATAGTTCCATTTCTTCTCTCTTCAGTGTCATTCTATTGTGGGGTTTGCAGAGAAGAAATTTGTCTCTTTATTCCATGTTCTTCACAAAAAGTTTTAAACTCAATATATGTAAACTCTCCACCTCTTTCCAATCTAAAAAATTTCAACTTTAGACCTATCTCAGTCTCAACCATAGCTTTGAAAATATTGAATTTGTCAAATTCTTTAGATTTATCTTTCAAAAATGTAACCCACATCATTCTAGAATAATCATCAATGAACAAAATTAAATTCCTATCCCCATAATAGCTTATAGTTCTTGCAGGACGACATAAGTCACTATGCACCAAATCTAGCAATCCACTCGAAGAATAGTTCTTGTTCTTAAAATTAGATTTAGTTTTCTTACCCAATTAACATTCCTTACACATCCACTACAACATTTGGGGTCAAATTTTGACCCCAATTTGTGACGGTGCCACCATTTGTATGTTATTTTTTTGTTTTTTTTCAAGTGCCCCCGATGCTGTCATAATAGCGATGGTACAGTTGTAATTGTGACACCCTCATGATTATAAACAAAAAAAAATAAGAAAGGTTCATTTCTAATTTACAGTTATCGCATACCATTGTGCGCAAAGAGGGCATACTGTGGAAGATGATTGGCATCTTGGTATATGGCAGCCATGACTTGAGGTAGGCATTCGAGCTTTGTCTTCTCATTAACTCAATTTCATTTTGATGGCATTTGTTGATTTAATGGCACAATATAAATGTTAATATTGTAATTGTTTACATCTTTGCATTTGGAATGCTTGATGACTCGTGAGCTTTGAGAGCTAGGGCATTGTTTCTATTACCTTCAAGTTGGCACTGTGTGAAGTGTTTGATCTCTCTTTATTTGTTTTGCTGTTGATATTCACTATGTGGTACTCCCCGTTTATGATCATTTCATGAGGAAATGTCTTTATGGCTCACGGGATGGAGGCTAGGGCATCATGCATTGTTTATTAGCTCACTATTTAATACTGGCATTGTTTACATCTTTGCATATGGAATGCTTGATGACCCATGAGCTTTGAGAGCTAGGGCATTGTTTCTATTACCTTCAAGGCATTGTGTGAAGTGTTTGATCTCTCTTTATTTGTTTTTTTGTTGATATTCACTATGTGGTACTCCCCATTTATGATCATTTCATGAGGAAATGTCTTTATGTCTCGCGGGCTGCAAGCTAGGGCATCATGCATTGTTTATGAGCTCACTATTTAATACTGAAATTTGTTTACATCTTTGCATTTGGAATGCTTGATGACCTGCGAGCTTTGAGATCTAGGGCATCATTTCTATTACCTTCAAGGCATTGTGTGAAGTGTTTGATCTCTCTTTATTTTTTTTTCTATTGATATTCACTGTGTGGTACTTACCATTTTTCTTTTAGAAGTGTATGGCTTGACTATGCACATGCATAATTGTAGATGAGGATCACTAGTAATAGGATGTCATTCATTGCTTAGATATTTTTTATCTAACCCCCATCTCTCTTTTCTTTGCAGGTTCTAGATCACACAGGGGTACACTGGATTCATATCCTGGTCAAAAATTCATCACATCAAGCAATGTCTGGTACCCATATTATTTATGTTCATACTCATAAAATATATGTATAGTTATAAAATTTCATGCCTTGAAATTTTATAACATAGTTCCTTAGCATAGCTATCAAAATAGAATG
>MU223970.1:167291-220665 GCA_018584345.1 Thuja plicata | reverse complement strand
ACATATGTGTATATGTGTATATATACACATGTATGTATGTGTATACATGTGTATATACATACATGTATGTGTATATATATATGTGTGTGTACATGTGTATATATACATGTGTGTATATACACACACACGTGTGTGTGTGTGTACACATATGTGTGTATATATGTGTATGTGTGTATATGTGTGTGTATATATGTATATGTGTATGTGTACAAAAACAAAATTCCAATTCCAATTCTAGTTGTGTGGAACCAAACACAGAATTTGCATCTTCTCAGTCATCTTCCAGGTGAACCAAACAGGACAGCCATATTCTAGAATTCATTTTGAGAATAGCACAAACCTAGAATGGATTCAATTCTAGAATTGGCAATTCCAGCATGCACAAATTCCGCCAACCAAACGGGCCCTTAGGATGAAGCCCTAGCTGATTTTTTAGGGGCTTATCAAGATCTACCTATGTTTCATCATAAAAGGAGAAAGCCTTATTTTTTGAATAATGAAGCCTATTTTGGAGAACATGATGAACAAGATATTTCTCCTTTGCCAATGGACTATCCCATGAAAACTAATTTATTAATAATTGAGACTACGGAAGTTCAAATGGATGAGAATGACTATGAAAAAATAATCAAAGTAGGGAAATGTTTGAGCCAGGATGAACATGATCAATTGGTTTCCCTCTTTCTTGAATATAAGGGTATATTTTCTTGGACATATTTGGATATGTTGGGTATAGATCCTAAGATTGTTACTCACAATATTGTTCTCAAACCTAATGTCAAACCTATAAAACAAAAAATCCAAAATATGAATCTGGGCATTGCCTTGTTAGTTAAAGATGAAATTGAAAAACTATTAGGTGATGGGTTCATCCGTTCTATTGATTACTGTGAATGGATTTCTAATATTGTGGTCATTTCTAAAGGAGAGAATAAGATAAGGATGTACATTGATTTTTGAGATTTAAATAAGGCATCCTTAAAAGATGATTTCCCCCTACCAAATATTGATATTATTGTGGATTCAACAACAGGTCATGCTTTATTATCTTTTATGGATGGGTTTTCAAGTTATAATCAAATATTTATTCCTATTGAAGACCAACTTAAGACTACATTTATAACACCTTGGGGAACATTTTGTTGGGTCATTATGCCCTTTAAATTAAGAAATGCAGGAGCAACTTATCAACGTGCTATGACCTTGATTTTTCATGATTACATTCATAAGATTTTAGAAGATGATGTAGATGACATCTTGGAAAAATATATACAAAGAGAGGACCATGTGTTTATTTTAAGGAAAATATTTGAAAGAATTAGGAGTTATAATATGAGATTAAATCATAAGAAATGTGCTTTTGGAGTTGATTCTAGTAAATTATTAGGATTTATAATCTCTAAGTGAGGTATAGAGGTCGATATTGAAAAGATTGATGCTATTGTTAACATGCATCCTCCTAAGAATATTTCTCAATTACGTACTTTACAAGGAAAAATACAAGCTATTCATTGCTTTGTTTCTAACTTAGCCGATAGAACTATTCTTTCACCTCCTTTCTTAGAAAAGATACCACTTTTTCTTGGAACTAGGAATGTAAACAATCCTTTGAGAAATTTAAGGAGTATCTTGCTAATCCTCCTATTTTGTAACCTTCTCAATTTAATAAACCCTTATATCTATATACTTCTGCCACTTCACATGTTGTGAGTGCATTGTTGGCTCAACATGATAGTGAAGGTAAGGAAAGGCCAGTATACTACATTAGTCAGACTTTACTTGATTATGAAACAAGATATACCAATTTAGAAAGACAATGCTTGGATTTGTTTTATGCTTGTCAAAAACTCAGGCATTATCTATTGAATGTTGAGGTTAATGTGATTGTTAAATTTGATCCCCTAAAACACCTTTTCTCAAAAACTGATCTCTCTGGTCATCTGGCTAAGTGGGTGATGTTACTTACGGAATTTGATCTTAATTTCATTCTTAAAAAATCAATTAAAGGACAATATTTAACTTATTATCTAGCCGATGATCATTGTCCTCATTCTAATATGAGAATCACCTCAATAGAATTTCCTGATGATAATATTTTAGCTATTAAGAAAGAAGATGTTTGGGAATTATATTTTGATGGTTCTAGATGCAAGATAGGTTCTGATGTAGGCATTATATTGGTCCCTCCTACAAAGAAACCAATCCCTATGTCATATAAATTGACCTTTCCTTGTACTAACAATATTGTGAAGTATGAAGCTCTTATAGCTGTCTTACGAGTAGTTTCATCCCTTCATATTAAAAACTTGGAAATATACGAGGATTCACAATTGATAGTTGAACAAATCAAAGGGGGTTATAAAAATAAGAATGATAAAATGACGCAATATAAAGAGTTGGCTCTTGATATTCTTTCACAAATTTCTTCTTATATGATTCAGACTTTACCTAGGAAAGATAATCGACATGCAAATGCCATGGAAAGCAAAACTTCCTTGGTTTGCCTCGAGAATAATGCCAAAGACTTTGAATTTACTATACACACTCTTAAACACCCTATAATTTCTAGTAACATTACTGCTGATTATTTTAACTTGCATTTGGATTAATGGTATTTGCATATCTTTCATTTTTTTAAAGATAATGTATTTCCCAAATCGACAACAAGGAACATGCGTAATCGTATTAGGAAGCTTGTAGCATGTTATATCATTTTGGGCGATACGCTTTACAAACATTCTTATAATGGTTTTCTATTAAGATGTCTTGGTAGAACCGAAGTTCCCATAGCTTTAGCAGAAGCTCATTCTGGTTCTTGTGGGGGACATTTTGGTGAGAAATCTTTAGTTAATAAACTTCTTAGAATGGGATATTATTAGCAAAAAATGGAACAATATTATTTTACATTTGTTAAGAAGTGTCCTTAGTGTCAGCAACATGGTAATTTAATTCATGCTCCTGCTTGTGAACTTCGTAATCAAGTTGCTCCGTGGCCTTTTAGTATTTGGGGTTTTGAGCTAATTGGAAAAATCTCACCAACTTCTTCTCAAGGACATACATACGTCCTCGCGGCTACCGATTACTTTACAAAGTGGGTAGAGGCTATTCCTCTCTATTCTACTACTGCGGATGTTATTTGTGATTTTATTCTTAATCATATTATAGCATGATTTGGTATTCCTTCAATGATAGTTTCGGATAATGGCACTTCTTTCAAGAATAAAGAAGTCATGAAATTCTTGGAGAAATATCATATTCAACATAGATGTTCTACTCCCTACTATCCTCAATATAATGGTCAATCCAAAGCATCGAACAAAGTTATTGAACAAATCTTAAGGAAAACAGTCAATAAGCATGTGAAAGACTGGCATACCCAACTTACTTATGCTTTATGGGATTATAGGAGTAGTGTTTGTACTACCACGAGTACTTCTCCTTATAATAATGTTTATGGTACTAATGCTATTATGGCATTAGAATTATAAATACCTTCTTTACGTGTTTCATTCCATGGGATAATTGACAAGGATACTTTCCAAGAACAACGTTTAAAAGAATTAGAAATGTTGGATGAACAATGAATAAATGCTTTGGAGCATATTAAGGCTTATCATAAATCACTTCAAAAATAGTATAATCATAAGGTGATTGAACGATCATTTTTGATAGGTGATTTAGTCTTATATGAAAATCAAAGGAACGTGAATGCTTTACCTGGTGAAAAAGGAAAATTTAGCCCTAATTGGCTTGGACCTTTTGTGGTAATTGAGGATTTTACTTCAGGTGCTTATAAGATTTCTGATATAAATGGTATTCCCCTTAAGGAACCTATTAATATTATGCATCTCAAATGTTATTATCCCTAACACATCGATTTTTATTTTTGTATTTATGTATTCCTTATAGAATAGTTATGTCTTTTTTGTAGGTTATGTGATTTGAATACATTCATACATAAATTCATTCTTTCTTTATGTTAAGTTTTTGTGTATTGATGAAAAGAACAAGTAATCAATCATAGAACTAACTGGGCAAGAAATTTTTTTCATATATATATAAACTTCCATGAGTTTGGTACATATATGGCACATGTGCCATGTCTAGCAATCTCTATCTCTATGCTCTGAGGGTCGGTGGCTCCCAGCTCTCTTTTCTCTATGTTGTGAGGCTGAATATATTTGTATGGTAGTCCATGTATGACTCCTCGATATTCTCATATCATAGTTACGCTCCTGGGCTCTCTATAGGTCGGCCATTAATTTCTCCTCTTTCTTTGCATAACCTCAGCTCTTGCTAGACGCATGCAAAAATATTTTCATGTCTACTGGGATCCCTCTATCTAATAAGGGACTCTTGCTTGCTAGCTAGTAGTCATCAGGATATACATGTATCCTTCAGAACCTCAGACACAAAGCTCCTCCACTCCATTACACTAGCTGTAGAATTCAAAACATACTTATATTTTTAGTACTTCTTCTAGAAAAACATTTACATGAAATATTCTAATCAATTACATGTACCATACCTAGATCTCCCTCCTAGGTGTCACCAAAGGATCTAGATGGTGGGGGCATGGAGTGACTACCCTCTCCTCTCTCTCTATGTCTCGGTTTAGGTGGTGGTGTCTCTATATGTGCACGGGGAGGTTTTCATGATCTCAATGGTACAACATAGATATCCTAATCATCTGCACCTATACTACCACCTGGGGCCATATCCTCTGCTCTCTTGTATGCTCCCTCATCTACTCTCTCTTCTTCTCTCTCATCTTCCCTCTCCTCCTCCATGGGATCTCCCTCAGGGATGGGCTCCTCATCTTTGTGATCCTCCTCCTCCTCCTCTGGTAGGTCATCACCTCGGTGTGTCCTCTCTAAAAGACCTGGATCACCTATAGGGTAGTCATCAGGGAAGATGGGGTGGGTCCCCTGTAGACTCCAATATTTGATATAATCTCTACTAACACCTAAATGGGATACATTGGGATCTGCCTCTGTATCCTTAGTCTCATCTATCTTGCTATCTACAATATCTTCTATTGTGGGTCAGTGTATGGCATCGAGTCTCGGATAGTATCTCATCAGATATGCATACCAAGGTACTATCTGGGGGACCCCCTATGTCAGACCAAACTGTCTCATCACTTTATCATAATAATATGGCATCACTGCATGACTAGTAGAACCCTCTAGCAACTTGTGTTGTTAGGAGTGTCTCAACGAGTGACAAGTATCTGACCATTCTTTCATCCGATAGTATGGTCTCCATATCACATCAATACCTAGTATACGGTCAAAGTGTACCCTCCAAAATAGGATATCCTCATACTTCCATACATCTCCTAGAGGATATACAAAATCTCTCAGTGTGCTCACATCTACCATCACTGGAACACCCTATGGTCATGTACATGTGTAATGCTCAAACATCCAAACATGTAGCAAGGTGCATATTGTAAGACTCTCCCACTAAAATCTCACTAACTGACTCAACTCATGGTAAAGATGGGCTAACATGTTGCGGCCTCATGAGAAAAAAATCCTATCACTCTCCATCTTGTGTATGAGATGGGTGAATGTTGCTAAGAAAATTGTACCCTTTGTGTTGGGTATTACAACCAAACAGAGTATACGTAGAATCAATCTCCGTACCAAGGGTGTCGGACCTGCTAGTATGGATGATAGAGTGATCTAATCTAATTAGGTCCTCATCTATTGTAATCATCCCAAACAATACTCCCCATCTGAAAAAACCTTAGGAGGACCCCATTGCACTCTTGGTCTAATAGGCTCTCCTCAGACTGGAAGTTGTAGCATCCTGTATACATCCTCCAATGTGATTGTGATCTCTCTTGATGGAAGATGGAAGGAACAAGTTTCCTCATCCAACCTCTCGATCATGGCTGATATCATGGATCAATGGAACCTCATCTATGGTAGGACTACTATCCAGTACAAACCCACACCTCTCAATAGTTGTATCTCATCCTGCTGAAACTCAAACAAGTTCTCTTTGACAATCAGTAAAAGCCCTCCAAAGGGGTGCTCTCGGAGACGGACAAGATCTTGTTAGCACAAATAGTATCATATTACTAATCTATCATCAAACAACTATAATAATCACTTGACCTATTCAAGGTTGACCTTTTTGGGTCAAGGTCAACCTTTTTGGGTCAAGGTCAACCTTTCTGGGTCAAGGCCAACCTTTTTGGGTCAGGGTCGACCTTATCTCTAGAAAGGACAAGACCTTCCCAGTTATGGTCAACCTTAAAGGGTCAATGTTGACATAACTAGGTCAGGGTTGACCTTTTTGGGTCAAGGTCAACCTCCCTTATAAAAACAAGAATTTCTCAATTAAAAAAACCAAAATAAGGAACCTACCTCAGGCAGTGGTTGTCCGTTGGCCAGGCACTCTCTCAAGACCTCCATGTGACTTTCTCAAAGTTCTTCTCTCTTCAACATTTTTATCCTTGTTTCATCTTATTTATAGCTTCAAATTAGGGTTTTATTAGGGTTTCATTTGAATTTACCTAGGTCAAATTTGAATTTCCTTTTACGTGCATTTAGATAGACATTCACTCTTTTCATCATAACTTGAGTTTGATAGCTTTGTTTTCAGTTCCGTCAGTGGCATTGGAATTGTGATTCAAATACCTAACCTTGTGAATTGGCTTAGGAATATTTTGAATCCTCTAAATGGTTTAGAAAAGGAATTTTCAATAAACTGCATATCTAGTGTATAGATCTAACTTTATCACCATGTTTCACCTTTCAGAATAAGTAAGCCAAAATAGGGGGCATAAGGGACTCTATGTAATTCTTAAAACAATATTATTAAGGCTTAGGTTCTCTATGGACTTTAATTAACCTTGGGTACTATAGCTTGAAAATACTAATAATTTCTTGCAGGATCTCCACATTGAGGACTTGGCTATATCCGTTTTATTTTACAAATGTTTTCTTACTTTAGCTTTCATATTCACGTAGTGTCATACCTAAGAAAAAGTGGGGGATAAATGTATCATCTTAGAATGGAAGCACTTCCATTTTGGTAGGTTTATCACCCTTTTTTAGTACACTTTCATAGTAAATCTACATTTAGGATGCATATGCACTTGATTCTACATTTCTGGGTGAAATTAGGGTTAGGATCCTTTGGCTCCTCCTTAATATCCCTTTATATGACTCCATTTTTAGGAAAAACCTATGTATTGGCTCTCCTAAATCTTAATCATACCCACTCTTTTTCCTTTTTTCCTCTATCTTATATTCTAGTGTGTTTTCTCACCTTCCTGGGTCCCCGGTTGACCTATGAATCCTGAAGATTTCCCAAGGAGACCAACTTGAAACCTCAAGTCTAGGTTGAGGTCGATTTTGACCTAGGTCAGAATTGAGGTCAACCTTGACCTAGGTCAAGGCCAAGGTCATCCTTTACCTAGGTCAATTTTTAGGTCAACCTTGACCTTTGTCAGGTGTTGGTCCCCGCTTTCAATCTGGAGCTTATCAGGGTTCTAAACTTGAAAATAGGTCCCCGGGTCAAGATGCGAAAGTGTTTTCCCTGATATTTGGATTAATACATCCCCTCCTTGGTTGGTGATTTTAATTGGACCATTATTCAAGGTGAAATTTTAATTTGGGTCCCTTTCATTGCCCTAGGATGTCTATATTGAGATCTCTATATAAACACTCTCTTTTGCTTTCATTTGCCCATGAGAGAAAATCGTAAGATGATATGATACAATTACAATTATGAAAAGATGATGATGAAAGAAAGAAAGAGGATGACATAGAAGGACAAGATATGATCATGCATTGATACATACAAGCATTTTTGTGGACAAGCCATTGTAGATCTTCTTTGGAGAAAGAGAGACTTCTTCCTTCCTTCCTTCTTCTTGGATCCACCATTTTCAACATTCAAGTATTCAAAAGATACTATCATGGGGTAGAAACTACAGATTGTGAGTTTGGTAGGAATAATTTAGCATTGGGGGCTTGGTATGCTTTCTTTATCATATTCAAATCTAGGCATTGTTTTCTAATTTTCTATTCATGTTAGGGTTTTAATCTAGAGGATTAGATCTTGACATTGCACATTCGAAGCTCTTTCCAAGAGAAACACACACACATACATTCTACTATATTCGGCTATTCATGGAGGTGGAGATCACCAAAACCGGGATTTGACTAAGGCAAAACCCTATATAGTCACCCCAAAACCCCTCTTTTTAAGATATTTTCAAGTGTTGTTTCAGGAGTTACAGGTTCAGAAACAATGGATGGGAGTGTAGATTTGGATACCCTTTTCAGAAAACTTCCGGGATCTAAAAATAGATTTTCCATCGAAGAATTTTTAGGTCGATTCTTCCCTAGGTCAAAATTGGAAATTCTGGTTCAATGGTGACATTGACTTGAGGGTGCAAACGGAACTGTGTCAAAACGGAAAAAGATTTCTGGGTTTTGTTCATTTCTGCATTTCTATTTTAGATCTGATCTTAGATTTTCCAGAAACTCAACACAGGCTTTAGAAAAATGGTATTTTCAGATCTTCTATGATGTGAGGTAGGTATTTTACTCCATTAATCTTTGCTTTCATTTCCAAATCTATATCCCTTATCAATTAAAAATTAAATGTAAATGGTTGAATATGGCATAGGTCTCTTTTATATACAAATCTCTATTGTACAAACTCTATTTAGGAGACCATCCAAATTTACATATTACACTTTCTTCACAAATGTATCTCCTTCATGTAATGTCTCTAATTTTACCCATATCTCATTTATAGTCTCTAATTCTATGAAATTTGTATACTCAGCATCTGACGAGGCACTTAGAAAGGATTCTTTTGCTCTCATATTGTGTTCAAAAATCTTCTTCTCATCAAGATTTGTAGTAGAAATATTAGTAGGAGTGTAAGAATTTTTAGTGACATCTCAATATTCTTATCCAATGCATCTCAGGTTTGTAATCATCTTACCCTTCCATATAGCATAGTTTTCTACTTCAAATCTTTGACTATCTTTCTTAAAGGCTGCCATCAAGATCTCCTCAAGTGGTCAAGCTTCAAAAAGAGGACTTATCTCTGATACCAATTGTTAGAATAAAGGAAACTCACACAACTAAGAGGGGGGATGAATCATTTCTAACCCAAAATATTGAAATCATTAACCAACTTAAGAACTTATTCTCATATCTAAATGATAAACATGAATGGAAGATCACAACACATTGATCAACATATAAAATGAATATTTTTTATGTGGAAACCTGGTTAAGGGAAAAACCACGGTGGGGATCAAACCCACAAGATGAATGTCCTTGATTAGAACTAATATTCCTTGTTAGGAGTATTACAAAGAGGAATGCACATGCATTTTTCCACATTTCCTAGAGATCATTGCTCAAATGAAACAAGGGCTTCAACCCTAAGAAGAATTACTACCTTACAACAATCTCTTATTACATTTCATAATGGAAAATAATCCATATCTCATGAATTGACTGAAAGAATATTTGATTATGCTCATACAGTTCTAATGAATCATATCAAATCTCAACCTCAATTGAATATTACACTCATGTCTCTTCTCATTCCATTCACACACTCTTCCACACTTTTTTATTCACAAATCAATACATCTTTTATACATTACACCAACTTTATTTTAACTAGGTTAACCAGGGACATAATTATAAAATATTAATTTATTACAACTCAATACACAATGTGATCCATTTAATGTCATCTAAGACATAGAAATGATCAATAACAATATCCTCGAACATGTTTCAGATCCATAAATAATACCATAATCCTTCGCAGCATGCTACACTACCATGTCATCCAAGAACAGTTAAGAACAACAACACACCACATGAAAGTTACCAAATCTGATTATATAACCCAATGTGATCCAACAACACAAATAAGACACGATCTAGAAACATCAGCAAGCAAAATAAAATGCCACTACATTGTCAAGAAAAACTCTGTCTCAAAATTCACAACTGTCTCTGGACTGTTCATTTGGAACACTAATCAAAAACAACTATCATAAAAAGAAAAATATATTTTGCACCCAAACCAAAAACTACTCAATTTTAGGATGCACATCCAAGTCTCGAACTCACCACCAGGTTAGCAACCATTAATATTACATAACTGATCCACACCAATCCAATAAATGTAACATTGTCTCTTCCTAAACAACCAAAATACCACAGACTAGTAAATTCTTCATAGCTCACTCAAATCACCATGTGAAACTCTATAATTTGACATAGATCAACTAAAGACATCAATGAGACCATCTATACCTTCACAGTATCTAATTTTCAATACAATAGCCATACCAAATAAATCTTATCACTGAACACCTATAGAACACACGGGAACAATGTCACCAATAGTAGGAATATGTTGACATCAATGAAAAAAAATTTAACACATATATGCACAATATCAACCAATATCCCAACATCTTCAACCAAATCTTTGCAAGAAGTACCCAAATTCTACGTAGAGATTTTACTCCTCTTGCAGAACCTCTTGGGAACATCCTTAAGAAACTTTTACATTCTCATTCCATTAATCTATGTGAGATAAGATCATATTATGGCCCCTATAAACTAGCATGGTGGAATGAAAACAAATTTTTTGATTATCACAAACATCAAGGACACAAAATAACCGGTTATTTTTCAGCTGAAGAACATTGTCCACAATTTCATCAAACATGGTGCAAAAAAAGTTGTAAATTATGGCACAACCAAAAAAGGCCATAAGATCTTCTAAAATTCATTGATGGATCATGAAAAATGTAAGGCCTCCACATCTAGAAAATATAATAAGGAAAACCCCACATATACCAAAATAGATCCCAACTTGACCATTAACACCATCACTATTGAAGGTCCAGACACCAACTATGTTGTTACCACCCATCGCTCCAAAATCATAGTAGAAAGGGCCTTGTCAAAAAATGTTTTACTAAGTAAATCCTCCACTCTACCATCAGGTTAGTATAAAATATTATACCATGTGAAGAAAACCTCGACACAAATCTCCATCTTTGAACTACTCTAGATTTTGCCAAATCATAAAGTAGTAATAGATACATCCCTATAGTTGTCATCTATCTCCAAAACCATAAAATTTGATGAGTTTCAATCCATGGTTGGATATATGTCCACATCACACCATGTCTCTTTAACTAAGAAAGACCTGCTAGCACATAAACCATCACACAATGATCCATTACATCTAAAATTCTTTGTCCACCTCCACAAAATCAAACGAGCCTTGATAGATTGAGGTGTTGGTATCCCAAAAGGAATTTCAAATACCAATAAAAGGAATTTCAAATATCTTCTTTCCCACTGATATTAATGCTTGTGTTTATAAAAAAGTGTAGACATTTGAAGAATCCCATTCAGACACAGACTCAAATAACTATGAGTGTAATTCCCCATATACCACCAATATCCTACATCTTAACATTGTCATTGTCTGACTATCTCAACAAGATAGACCCACAGATCACCAAGCTTGGATTGAGGAATTTCAGAACCGATATGAACCTTCATCCTTTTCTTCATCATAAATCTATGAATTAGTGACTGATTCATATATCAATACATTGAGAGAACTCCCAATTTCCTTCTTCCAAGCTAAGGATCACATAGTCTTGGTTTACCATGACCCTATTGATTGGGAACAAAAAAATCTACCAACCATAGACGTCTTTGAGAACAATGAAGCTATTTCTGAATTATTTGGACTAAGAAAAGGTATACCTATGAGAGACCATAAAGCAGGTTTCACCATCAAATTGGACAAAATAGAATACTTTAGGGAGTTATATCAATCCTCCATTCATAAAATTAAAAATAAAGAAAATGTAAGGCTATTAGGTGAAAACTAAAAGGCACCTTTTGTACGACAAGAAAATAAGGAAAATATGCACACAAGAGGAACCATCAAACTCTAAAGCATGTACAATCAACCTATCCAAACAAAAAATAAATTGAGACAAAGAAATGAAAATTATGAACAAAACTCCCTCAATTTGACAATTGTGCTCTTTCTTGCTTCTCCAAATGTTGATGTAGCTCTCATATTGACATAATGAACTTAAAAAATAAAATAAAAACAATATTATCATGGTGAGAAGATTTAAAATGTGATGGTTAAGTTGATTGATAAAATTGATCTCAATTTATAGGATTAGAGACCAAATTGCAGAATCAGCAATTAGGTGCATAAATTGGAAGATTGTCATAATTGAGAAGTGAAATTGGAAAAGTGTCATATTATGACATATTATGAAAAATTTTAAGAGATCCAATTGGGAAAATTAGTGTGGAGAAGAAAAGGGAAATTTGTCATAAATATGACAATTTATGACAAAGGAAAAGAAGAAAGTGTCATAAATTATGACAACTATGACAAATGGAGGCTAATTAATAAGAGGTAATTTGGAATTATAAAACTCATATTTCCCACAAAAATGGAAATTAGTAAATAGTAATTAACCAATTAATTAATTGGAATTAATTAATTATGGATTCATAGGAAAGAGGGAATAAATAAAGTCAATTTATTTATTCAGTTAGGTCATAGGGATAAACTATGGGTTATTCATCCCAAGAGGACAAATTAATGGATCATTGACCGAATTGATGTAAATGATGTGAATTTGACTTGATTTTGATGAATTTGATGAGGATAAAGAATAATTTTGATGGTTCTAAAATGGTTTAGAAAAAAGATGAGACATTGATGATCTTTGAGGACATACTCACATAATGGTGAGATAAAATTAACATGATTTGAAAGGATTTGATTGAATCGAACTGATTAGGAAGAGATGGTATGGTTTAGTAATTTTAAGGATAAAATAGGATTGGTTTAGGAAGATTAGGATCATATAGGACTGGTTTAGGAATATGACTGATTCAGCCAAAATGAGAGAAATGTTAGTAATTGATGACATGGAAGAATGACACAATATTAGTGAATAAAAGACATGTTAAAAGGGTACACATAGGTGTGAACAATTTTTAGGTGTCTACATTTTTCCCTCTTTGAGACAATGCAATTATGAGCATTGTGTCAAAGAAAAATAAAAGATCATGCCCTAGTGGATCAACAGAATGGAGATAGGATGCCCCCTAAAAAAATTGGGCAAAAACTAACAGGAGGACAATTTTTTGAAAATAAAATTGATTGCAAGGAATGACAAAAGAAATGTTAGGAGAAAGAATAAATTAGATGAAAGAGAAGAATAATTAGTAGCGATGAAACATTGCTTTCATAAGTGCATTATTGTCATAAGAGCTTTATTTACTATGGCAAATGGATGTAGTGCACCATAACACAGAAAGTCAAGGTGATAATGTGATCCCTTTGTATAAAAAAACATTATTGTAGACAAGGAATGTTTCCATCCATCCTGAAGCATACGAAATACGTGCCCTAAAACTTTATGAAAAACACCATGCAAACAGAAGACAAAATAAAAAATAAAGGACCATGAACCATCCAAGCCACTCTCATCACTCAGTGATATCCTGAAGTAACATGGGAACATGATCAAAGATAAATAAATAAAATATAGGACTCACTAAACCAATCAAGTCAACAACCATTTTGATCTTGTTTGCAAAGTTGATAATTTGTTTGAGGATGATGATGATGATGATTGGTTTCAAGAATTAAGTATCATGTCTAAGACATATATCGTTTAATGATTGATAAAGAAAAAAATGATGATGATTGATAAAGGAAAAAATCATGATTGATAAAGGAAAAAATGATGATGATTGCTTGATAGGACATTAGACAAAAAAATCCTAAAAATGCAAATATTTCAAAACCTAAAAACCATAAAATCATAAAAAAAAATCCAAAGCAATAAATGTCATTTTATGACTCTTTTGATTTCCTCGTCATATGCATAATCACTTATTGTTTTCAATAAATTGTCCCTTGTGATGAGATGAACATGTGAGCAGACACAATCTGAAGACATCAAACTTTGCGCTTAATGAAATCACACTTCAATAGATGAAATATACAATCCAGTCAACATTAAATCATATCAACCTTGTCCTATCAATAAATCATCATCATTTTGTCTGTTTATCAATGGAAATTCCATAAAGGAGTAAATTTTTTGCCATGAGGGAGATGGAATTTGCATGGGAGTGACTTGGATCATGATTAAGACTAGCTTTGATTTATTATATGGATATCCCTTGGGAGGTTGTGTCACTTGATGGAGATGGAGGAATTTTCTCTTGTGAGGCTTGAGGGGATGAAGGAATGGAGGGAGACATGGATGCTTTATGAAAATTAATTTATTGAGAGGAAATGGGTGTGCCATCCATGTGATTGCTTTGGAATGAGGATTTGCTAGACATGGTGAATTTTTTTTTCTTTCTTCCTCTTCATCCACATTGAATAATTTTTGAAACAAACTCTTTAAGATCTAGACTGGGGTTTTTGTTGCTTGGGTGATCTTATTGATGATCTCAATTGACTTGTTTGAATTATTGGCACAAGTGGTTGTGAAATTTATTAAGAACGCATGATTGCATTGAAATAGAGATCAGTTCATGATTTGGTGGTGGCCCCAATTGAATTATGCCACACTTTGGTTGGAATATTTGAATTGGGACTTGGTTGCATGGAAATTGAGATCTTGTCACAACCAACATGATGACTAAATGCACCTAAGTATGAAATGATATATTCTAAATGCACTTGTTTTTTAATTTTGAAGATTTCAAAATAAGCATGCAAAGCAATCAAAGGCTTATGCAACTGTATTTTTTGGATTTTGGACTTTGAAAAATCTTTTGAAACTGCAAACCTAAGAGTACAACCTTAGGAAATTGAATAAAGATCTTGACTTTAAAAGGGATCAAAAGGACAAGGATAATTGGATAAAAATGGGATTAGGTCAAATCCACCATGAAAAAGATGGAATTTGATCAAATGACAAGGGGACAATTTGGATAGAGGGACAAAGGAACCAAGTCAAGACCCTATTTTCAATATCATAAGGAGAGACTCTAAAATTTGGATTTTCTTGGGATTTTGAAAAAAAATTTAAAATGATCTAAATGCAATATGAGGACTTGCAGGGAAATATGAAACTATAATCAAGGTTTAATGAGTAAAAATCATGCAAGGATTTTGAAGGTGAAAAATGACAAGGGATAATGAAAGATTGCAAAAACTTTGATATGAGAATGCAAAATGAGGATGCAAAAATGAGGACTAAGTGCAATCACTAATATGCAATGAGGATTCTAAGCATCCCAAAAGGCTCCAAGGTGAATTTTTTGAGATTTTGTATGTTCACAAAAGGTTTGAGATAAGGTGTTTTTGAAAAATTTATCATTTAAGAATGATCTTGAAAATACTTAATAGTGTCTTGAGAATTTTCTTTTTTTAAGTGTGACGCACTCACACAAGACACATCAAGCCAAATGGTTGTCATCAAATTTAAAACAACCACACCACAACTTAGGCAAGCCAAGACAGTATCTGTTGAATTCCCACTTGAACAAAGTTTAGTAGCATCTACTCATAGCAGACAACATAGAAGCTTGGAGGCATGAGATTCTCCTTACAGTGCACGCACTTCTTAGACACACCAAGCTTTGAATCTAAAGGGTAATCACTTCCCAAAGAACCTCTATCACTACTAAGAGCCACAAAAATGTGGGATGTCTTAGTTGGTCTCAAGCCTTCCATGCCAACTGATAGAGGGTTTAACAGGGCCACTATAACAAGAGGTTTTTAATCAAGGCATCCATTTCAAAGATAGCTTGTGACTCATACAAGGAAACATGGTAGCGCAAGCACTATTGAGACATATAGCCCATGAATACTAGGCACAATCAATCTTAGGCCTCTCAAAAATTAATATCAAAGAGGTATTTGATTATAGTGGGTCGGAAGAGGCTAGCTTTTCCTTGTTCCCACTTGGGAAATCCCTCTCAGCGGCTTTGCTAAAGCTCTTGGGAGGTATCCATTGTAGAATAATTGTATGAATTTCTCTTACACCCAAGATCTACAAAGGTGAGGGGAGAGGATATGTTTACACAATTCTTAGGACTTACAATATAAAAGACACTTAAAAAAATAAGGAAAGTGGTTCCTTTTAAGGACCAAAATTGAAGTGTTTTTTAACTACTAAAAGTAGGCATGAAATTTTTGGAAGACACACAAATTTTTTGTCAAGTGCCCTGCATCAAATACATTAGTAGTTCATCATTCATTCTTCATCCCACGATTGCCAAAATTTTCCACAAATCATTAGTCACACAAAAATAATGCATATCAAGTGCAAAAATATATTTAGGAATGAAAAGACTCAAAATGTAGCATCAAACTCGCTCATTTTATCAACTGCATAGGAACATCAACCAACTACAACTACATGGGACAAAGGATGAAGTGTGTAGGATTGTGCGACCAAGTGTGCAACACCTAACCAAGTGCACAAGAAGATTTGGGCACCAAGTTTGTAGGACTGGGCAGCAAATGCCCAGAACTGGGTTCCAACTATACAAAACATAACCAAGTGCGCAGGACTTCCGACCAATTGCACAGATCTCTTCCATGACCTTGTAATGCATAAAAACATCAAAATCAATCAGTTAAAACATGTTTCACTTTGGGTTCACCAAATGTAGGTCAGTAAAATGAGGAAAACATTCACACAAGAGGAACCATCAAACTTTAAAGCATGCACAATCAACCTATCCAAACAACAAAGAAATGCAAATTATGAACAAAACTCCCTCAATTTGTCAATTGTGCATTTTCTTGCTTCTCCAAATTTTGATGTATCTCTCTATTCAAATAATGCACTTAAAAAATGAAAGAAAAATTATATTATCATGGCGAGAAGATTTGAAATGTGATGGTTAACTTTACTAAGAAAATTGATCTCAATTTATAGGATTAAAGACCAAATTATAGAATTAGCAATTAGGTGCATAAATTGAAAGATTGTCACAATTGAGAAGTGAAATTGGAAAAGTGTCATATTATGACACATTATGACAAATTCTAAGAGATCCAATTGGGAAAATTAGTGTGGAGAAGGAAAGGGAAATTTGTCATAAAATATGACAAATTATGACAAAGGAAAAGAAAAAAGTGTCATAAATTATGACAATTATGACAAATGGAGGCTAATTAATAGGAGAGAATTTTGAATTATAAAAAATTATATTTCCCATAAAAATGTAAATTAATAAATAACAATTAACCAATTAATTAATTGGAGTTAATTAATTGTGGAGACATAGGAAAGAGGGAGTAAATAAATTCAATTTATTTATTCAATTAGGACATAGGGATAAACTATGGGTTATTCATGCCAAGAGGAAAAATTTATGGATCATTGACCTAATTGATGGAAATGATGCAAATTTGACTTGATTTTGATGACTTTGATGAGGATCAGGAATAATTTTTTATGGTTCTGAAATGGTTTAGGAAAAAGAAGAGACACTGATGATCTTTGATGACATACTCACATAATGATGAGATAAAATTAAAATGTTTTGAAATGATTGGAATGAATCAGACTAATTAGGAAGAGATGGTGTTGTTTAGGAATGTTTAGGATCAAATAGGATTGGTTTAGGAAGGTTAGGATCGTATAGGATTGGTTTGGAAAGATGACCGATCCAGCCAAAATGAGAGAAATGTTAGTAATTGATGACACGGAAGAATGACACAATATTAGTTAATAGAAGACATGTTAAAAGGGTACACATAGGTGTGAACCATTTTTAGGTGTCTACACCTTCTAGCTTAAAAATAGTATAAAAAAAATGTATTTGAGGGTGAAAACCTCTCTAAGGTGCCCAAGGATGGAGAGATTGATATACTCCCCATTAATGAGGAGTAGTCGCCACTTCTGGTTGAGAAAACATGTAAAAGAAAAATTGACACTATAAAAAATCAAAGACTAATCCATTTGAAAAATTCATTAACACCAAAGGAGAGAGAAAAATTTATACAATTTTTCAAAGATAGGAAAATAAACTTTTCTTGATCATACTCTAACATGCTTGGGTTAAATCCAGAACTAGTGTTCCACCATCTACCATTAAATCTAGGGGCACAACCTTACAAATAGAATCTCTGCAAAATGCATCCCAAGGTTTCACTATTTCTCAAATCATAATTCAAGAAAATAATGGGTGCAACCTTCATAAGACCTATTGACTATGCTGATTGGATCTCTAATTTGGTACCTATTTCCAAACCCAATAGAGCCATAAGAATCTGTACAGACTTCTATGGCGTTAACTTGGCATGTCCAAAGGATGAGTTCCCCTTGTCGAACATTGACATTATTGTCAAAATCACTTCTAGATATAAGATGTTATTGCTCATGGATGGTTTCTCTGGGTATAATCAAATCAAAATTACACCAGAGGATCAACACAAAACAAATTTCACTTGTGCATAGGGCACCTATTGTGGGTGTGCCATTCCCTTCTGTTTAAAAAATTTTGGTGCTACATATCAAAGAGAAATGATGAATATTTTTTGTGATATGATGCACATCATAATAGAATATTATTTCAATGACATATTAGCAAAGTCACTAGAAATGAATTTGCACCTATTTATATTAGAGCATGTCTTTAACAAACTCTGTAAATACAAGGTTAGGTTAAACCCAAAGAAATGTGTCTTTGGAGTCACATTAGGAAATTTGTTGGGATTTATTGTCTCCCATAGAGGAATAGAGATTGACCCTGAAAAGGTCCAAGCCATAATCAATATGCCTCCACCAACAACTATAAATAACCTAAGGAGTCTACAAGGAATATTACAATTAGTTAGAAGGTTCATCTCACAAATAGAAGATAAGTGCCATCCATTCCAATACTTACTACACAAAGATATAAAATTTGAATGGACATAATATTGTCGAAATGCCTTTCAAATATTTAAATACTACCTTCTTTCAGCAACGGTCTTAGTGGAACCTATTCCAAATCAGCCCCTACTATTGTACATCTTGGCTACATAGAACTCACTCGGGGCATTATTAGCACAAAATGACTCAGAAGGAAAGTAAAGGGCCATATACTACATCATCAAACACTTGCAGCTTATGAGCTAAACTATACTTTCATCGAAAGAGTATGTTTGGTTGTAGTTTTTGATTCACAAAAACTCAGACACTACATGTTGAGTTACAAGACAATCCTACTTTCTAAAATTGACCCATTGAAATTTGTTGAGAAAAGTAACAATGAAAAGGAGGCTAGATAAATGGTTCATGATTTTATGTGAATTCAAAATTGATTATGTGGATACAAAATCAATAAAAGTTCAATTTATTTCTGACCAACTTGTAGATGCACCCTTACCTTTAAGTCGTCCAATTTTTATAGAATTTCCAAATGAAAGCATATTTGTCATATAGGAGCATAAACAATATAAATTATAATTCAATGGCTCTCACACATAGAAGATATTAGGCACTGACATAGTCTTTATTACTCCTCACAGAGACTTCATTCCTAGGTCCTACAAGTTGAGTTTTGACTACACCAACAACATAGCTAAGTATGAAGCATTGATCATCAGTCTCAAAATAGTTTTCCAGTGGAAGATCCAACACCTATAGGTATACAGGGATTCTCAATTGAATATAAACCAATTTAATGGTATTTACAACACCAAGGATGATAAATTCATTCCCTATAAGGTCATGGTAGAAGACATCAAGAAAAACTTTGAACAAATATCATTTGAGAAAATCCCCAAGATCATGAACAAGGAATCAGATGTCATGGCCACTATAGGATCTTTTTCTGTACATGACTCCTAATGTGACATATTATGAGTTCATGGTCAAATGGCTCATGGTCCCTACCTTTGAAGTCCTAGAGTCTGAGATTGTGGGTGAGATTATTGGTTTGAAATCTTCATGGTACCAATAAATTTATGCTTACCTAAATAGCTAAACCATTCCCCTTGACTTGTCTCCAAACCAAAAGAATTCCTTGATAATGCAAGCCTCCCATTACACTATCATTTCCAATATACTCTATTAACATATTTTGGATGGAACGCTCCTTAGATGTATCAACTTAGAAGAAGCACAAGCAACGATATTAAAAGTACATGAGGGTATTTGTGGTGTTCATTCTACTTGCTTGACCTTAGCCAAGAACCTTATAATAATTGGGTAGTATTGGCCCACAATGGAGACATATGCTTTCTTATTTTTCCAAAAGTGTTAAAAATGTTCGATTCGGGGGAACCTCATCCATGCACCAACTCAAGAGTTGCATCTCGTCACCCCATTGTGGCCTTTCTCACAATGGGGGTTTGATATTGTTGGCAATTTTCATACCCTATCCTATGATGGTCATAAGTACATTCTCATAACCAATGATTATTTTACAAAGTGGGTTGAAGCAATCCCAATGACTTACACCACTGGCAATTTTTTTTCCAAGTTTCTCTTAAACTATATTATAAGTCAGTATGGTGTTCCACAGACCATCATTACAAATAATGGCTCCCCCTTAAAAAATAAATAAGTGGATGATATTTTTCATAAATTCCATATCCACCACAACTATTCTTCACACTTGTTTCCCCAAGGTAACGGCTAGGCTGATGCTACAAATAAAACCATTATAAAAATATTTAAAAAGACAATCAATGAAGCTGGTCGAGACTGGCACCTTGCACTCAACCCCACCTTATGGGCATATCACACTAGTTTTGTACCCCATAGGAACCACTCCATACTCAATATTATACAATACAGAATCTATTTTGTAATAGAGCTTGAGCTCCCATCATTGTGAGTATCCCTTTAACTCATCATTTCAAATGAGGAATATTGAGTATCTCGACTACATGAGCTAGAATTACTTGATGAAGAAAGAAAAAATATACTTATGCATTTTCAAGCATATCAATAATGTCTCAGGAGAAGTTACAATAAAAATTTCATACCTCAATCTTTTGAAGTTGGTGACTTAGTACTAATGAAGAATTAGAAGAATCAAATGGAAAGAAAAAAACCATGAAATTTAGAACCAAATTGGTTTGATCCCTACATCATTACATCATTATATGGGTCTGGAGTATATCAGATATCCACATTAGAGGGCCAAACTCAGTAAGACCCCATAAATAGCCTGCATATGTCTAAGTACTATTCATGACTCTCAGAGTAGACCCATTTCAAAAAATCAAACAAAATAAAAAAAAAAGAAAAAAATGTTACCTTGGCAAAAACATGGAAAATAAGAATCTTTTGGTGACACAAAAATAGAAATACAAGAGAAATAAATGTCCTATGGTGAAAATCACTTCAGTGGCACCTTGGGCAAGTACCATGGTGAAAATCAGGTAATTTGGCACCGTGTATAGGGATCATTGCTCTATTCTCTATCATATCTCCAACCTAATATCAAATGTCTTTCCACCTGATATTCCACAATAAAATCAGTGGTTAGTTGTATCCTGTCTTGATATTTATCAGCTGTCATTGTCTTATCATATCCTATCACATTACACACCAAGTCAGTCGATCATGGTCATTCCACAATAAATTGCACATTTTGTCCTAACTGAGGGCACTCCAATGTCATGATCCATCAAGTCCTGAAAAAATACCTAAAACATTAGAAAATATCTTGAAAAAAATCTACAAATTTGAAAAGGTCCTTCAAAAAGTTCAAAAACATCAAAAAATGTCCTGAGAAAACACCAAAACCATTTGCAAAAAGTCCTGAAAAAATCTATCAAAGAAAAACAAAAAAAATTTAAAAACCATCCAAATTCTACAATAAAACTCCTTTTTACATAAACCAATTCTTTTGCATTTCAAAATAGGCATTGAATATCGTTATACAGCAAGTTTGAGCTTCAGCGGGACAAAGTCAAAATTGTCAATTAGTCAACATGTCCTCGTCCAGACTGACCAAACTATCTTATCTATCAATAAAAGTTAAAACAACAAGTATTTTTGTCAAAAGATCATCTTGTCTTATATAAAATATGGAAACATTCAAAACCAGACAAGTCAATCTATACAAGGATATCTCATCTTTGGAACCAGACATCATCAATTAATTGTCAAATGTCATTGTCTGAACCACTACAAAAACACACACACGTAATCAATATGGTTATTTACTTGTTGAGTCTTGAGTTAGTTTTATTATGTCTTGATTTTCGCAAGTCATGTTCCTATGCATATTCGTTATTCACAAGTGATTAGAGGTACCATGATAATTCATGACTTATTTTTCTTTGTTTGTTGTTTGTGGGATGTTTTCCATGAAATCTTAAAAAGAGCATCTTGGATGTATGTGGTAAGAGCCTTCACATCCACATATAATATCTAATTGAAAAACATGTTGCAATAGATAATTTGATTGTGATATGCCGCACATACCTCAACTTTTAACGCCCGGCCTAGATGGGATTGGCCCAAATTCCTTGTCGATTCAAAGTGCTCGTTAAAATGTAAGGGGATAATTGTACCTAGATCATTCATATATAGGTATGCTGGTATTTAATTTTTCTATAATAAAAGTGACTCAATGATGAAATAAATTTCTCAAATAAGTTGGAATTTGAAGTTGGTTAAAATAATTTAAGGTTTTAATCAGGATTCAATCTCATTCTCTCATCTCCTAATCAGTACTAACAATTCTCTCAATCAGTCCTTTCTGAATCCATAACTTTTGTGTATGGCCTTTGTTTTTCAAACCGTAAGTTGCATTGAGATATTGATCACGATGTCAACCAAATGAACCCTCCATTTTATTTTTCACTGATTTCCTTAAGGGGGCACCGTAATACCTAGTTACTGACATTTTTTCACAGGGACATACTAGGGCACAATTTTTATCAATTATCCTTTGAAACAACACCTAAAAAGAATTATACCAAAGAGGGGCGAAATGTAGACACATAAAAATGACTTGTTTCTCTAACACAATGATATTACTAACATTCCTCTTAAGTTATTAAATAATCCTTATTATTTAAATAACTTGAGTCTTTCTACTACTACCCAACTTTAAAATTCATCTTTTCGAGCTTTAAATTTCATAATTAAGTAATTTTAATTAATTACTTAATTATTGAACGTCTAAATCAATAGGTCATCAACTATTCATCAATAAATTAATTAAATAATTAACATTATTTAATTATTCTCTATGACATTTCAATTAATTAAATAATTACATTATGTAATTAATATTCCCTCTTTGTGATTATTACACACATATAATAATTACATAAATCTTATTCCACTCAATTAAATAAATGATATTTATTTAATTAAACTAATTATTCCTCTCATAAATGAATAAGTTTAATTATTTAATTATATTCCCCCATCTACAAATAAATGAATTCTTTTATTTATTTAAACATACTTACTCTTCCACTTCTGACTAATACTAACTTTATGTTCACTAATCAATCACCTTTCTCTAACTGATCAATAAATTCAGTTAACAAAACCAATCTATTCAGGCTTCTCTTCCATCTAATCAGTCAACTCTTCAATCATTTCACTTCACTTTCCATTCTATTCTCCTAATAGATCAATCTATTTTTTTGACAACGAAATCAAGTGAGTTGAACTCTCAATTAGTCTGAGTTCACTCTTCCATAATAGATAATCAGTCCCACCAATTGTGGAATTCTAATTGAAACCCCAAAATTCTTTTTAATAGAGAGCTTATTCTCATATTTAGTAACTACACACATTTTGAACTCTTATTCTATCACATTGAGCACTCATTCTGAGAGCTCACATTGCAATAAGAAGGAGAACAACAAGGGAGGAATTATGGATTTGCATATGCTTTTCTTGAAATTGATTTCATTATTTGATTATTTATGCTTTACTTTCTCTTAGTTCCTCTTTTGATTTAGAGCTTTTATACTAAATGTTAATGATCAATCTTTGTGTGCTAAGATTATAATTCAAAATTAGGTCTGGATACCTAATATTTACCCTTGTTTACAAGAGTAAATGTGACAGTCCTGCCATTTGGTGATCTATGATTCAACTTCTCATGCGAGTCTATGTGCCATGGGTCCATTGTTTCTGGTCAACATGTGTTTATTTTTTTGTCAATGTAGATATGTACGTACTGCGTAGGTACTTTGCAGATCTAATATGACATTGTGTGGTACTATTGTATATGCGTGGATTGATTGTTGATGATGTCAGAATGACATCAGGTCTGTTTGATTATTCCCACATGTATGAGCTACACAAAGTATGCTTTATTTTTATACGAATATGCTTAGGGAAACATAAAAAACAACCTTGGGTTTACGTCTTGCCACCGATAATAGGTGGTGTTGTAGCTGAAAAATTTTGTCAATAACTTTGTTTCTGGTATTTTCTGGATGTTAAATTGAGTTTGTCATGAATTTGTTGTTGCGTAATTTGGTGAAGCACTTTGTCTTACCATGTTTTTCAAAGTATAGGACTTTATTATCTCACATGCACTAGATAATGGGACTTCATTTGTTTATAATCGTGATGCCATACTAAATATGAAAGTCGTTTCTAGAGGGGACTATGCCAGCAGACACAAAATTATCAAAAACTTTGACACAGTGATAGGTGTTGGTAAATGCCTATAGACTAGGCTTTCTGTATGGATCTGGAAAATCTTATGCATGTTGCCTATGAATTCTTGACTGAATCATCTAAGAAATAACAAAATTTGTAACACCAAACCAAAGATTCGATAGAAAATATCCCCAAATAAAATTAATAAAATGCAGAAAAATAAATTTTTTGAATGATCGTACTGGATTGTGCATGTGGGTTGTACGACCTCCCTATGCATATTTTTTTACCTTGGATTTGAATTTTTCCAAATATATGTGAATTTATAGTCAAAATTCACTGAAGTGTTCTCCCAAATGCAATAGTGATGCTCAAACATCCTTATTCTGCACCCACAATCAAATCAAACCTAATTTGCTACTCTTAAGAATGACTCTTCACACCTGGAGAGCTCTGATACCATGCTAGATTTTTAGGTGACTCTACAAAACCCCTACGATCAAATAAAAGAATAAAATAAATTACACAAGGGAATGGCTATACAATTGCAGCAAGATGCAAGAATAATAATATTTCTAATAAACATAATCAACTAGGTTACAATACCATTATTGATGGAGCTTAATTTACAATGTAGATGTGTCTAATTATATAGAAAAGGAAATAAGAGACATGATAAAGAGGAGATAAGATATCACACACAAGGTGGAATCACATATCCACCAAAGGTGGATCATCCTCCATTATGCAATGAACTATGTGCAACATGTGGAGGATGATAGTGTGATAACTGCACTAAAGGTGGAAAAAACAAATAAAGTGGAATCTGATAACTACTATAACCACCTAAAGTGGCATTTATCCTAAACCATGTGCAAATAAACATACAAACTACTACGTGTCTCAAATATAAACTACTATATATGCATTATCCTATGTAAGCTTAAGTAAAGAGTAATTAGTGAATAATTAATTAACACCAATAGACTCCAAATAAGATATCCATAAAAAATAAAGTACAATACCATAGAAAATAAGTAATAACATCATGATAACATAATCAAATTTTCTCAAATAAAAAATACACTAGATATCATCATAAAGCATCATGTCACATCACAATTGGATCATCATGCAGATATGATCAAAATGGTAAGCACAAGTATAATCTAGCATATATGTCAGTGATGATACAAGTAAGACCAAAAGAATGTATTGTAACTAGAAGCATCTCACAATCCTAATATATGATCACAACATACAATAGTAATGAAAATAAAATATTCTAGCTCAGATCAAAATAATACAAAACAAAATGCAACCACGGGAGGCACTACAATGCTTGAAAGTAATGAAAAAGATGTGAAGAATGTAGGGGGGCAAATAGAAGAGTAGGATTTGGTAGTGCTATTTTGAGTCCTAAAAAAAAAATGTTCCTTAGTGATATTTGGGTCAAATCCTTATATGCATAGTGTTCTTTGCATGGTTTTGGGGGGTTGGGGTTTATGGTTTGTGACACATTTACAAGATCTTTTCTGTGAACCCTAGCAATGTTATAATTTGATGTTACCTTTATTTGGGCCTTAAGTTGTTTTAATGGAAGGGTTGTTATTTTTTGAAAGGGAACAATTTTATGTTATTAGGTTAATCTGTTATGTGGTCTCCTTTTAAATTTTCCTAAGTCCCACAGTTTTTTCCTAATTTTTAGCACTTTACTCTTACGTCAACCTGTGGTCTATGTTTTAAGTGATATATGTTAAGGGTTTGGCTTTCATTCTAGGCAAGTCCCCTTTACCTTTCTGGCAGTTTGCTACATATTTATTTTCCATTGGCCTCGTGATGTTGTGATGACATCCCATTGAAGAATTTTTTTACCGTGCCATTGCGGAAGGCTATCATCTGTCACCCTCTGTGTGGCCAAGGGAACTATTGAAATGTTTTAATAGTTTATGTTGATTGTATTGGGTTATATGTCAAACTACTTAAAGTCCCATCTTTTTGCATGTGCTCAAAATGGAGAAAGATATTTTAAACTGCAAGAAAAGGTTCTCGATGGTTAATGAAAAGAGTTAAATGGATTACACAATGGAAAGGTATGTTTCAATCAGATTTGATGGTTGTTGTGATCTTGTGATCGAAGATGCAAGGAACTTAAGGACTGCAACATCATGAGATCTTACCATGTTTTCTTGGTTGGCCAGCACTAGTGAAAGGTAGGGCCAGATAATGAGGTGGTTACTTGGGTAATTATTATTGGTCATTTGATGGGCACATTTTCCAAGTTAGAAGTTAATGAGAGATTGACTAATCGAGATCGTTTGATGTAAGGAGATCGACAACCGAAATTCAAACATGCTAACTAAGGAATTTGAATTGTTTTTCACTTGTATGAACATTAATGGCAGATGGGATGTTGAAAACCTATTTTAGACTAAGTTAAAAGGAGATTTCAGTGTCATTTTCATTCACCAAGCATTCAATCACAAGATAATTTTGTTCCAAAGCCAAAGAAGAGTTGAACAAGGAGTTGCGGTGCTGAATATAGGGTTTTATGGAGTGATATAACCACAAGTGAATTCCTTACTTGCCTGAGGCATTTTAAGTTTTAATTTTAGGTGAATTTCTCTGGGAGTGTGGAGAAAATATTTCTGCTATGGGATCAGGGTAGTGTTTTAATTGAGTTGAATTTTACTCGATTTTTGTGTTGTAAATGAGAATTATCAAAAAACCCTTGTTTTCTCCTTTTATTTGAAATTTAAATTTGAAGCCCTAGTGTTTATGAGGTGGAACCCTATAGATATCATTCCGGTCAAGTTGAATATCAAAAAAGGAATTTGTATGATGATTTCCTGGACCAGTTGAAACCCTTGACAAATGATCAGTATTAAGGGAAGAATTTCATAGCGAGAAAGGACATAGGTGAGGGTTTAATTGATAAGGAAATTCACATTGCAGGTGCAAAGGTGCCTATGTCATGGTTAGATATGTTCAAAATATGGTTTGGCTAAAGTTATCTTCAGTCTCCTCTATCAAATGCATGGTAATATGACTTGGGGAAATCGGTCCAAGCTCACCTGAACCTTTTCTAATTCATGCTTTTATTCTTTAATTGAAGGAAATGTTTTATTCACTCTATCAGGTTCTAGGTTTTAACCCTAGCACACTCATGCCACCAACATATATGCATGTGGAAATTTAGATCTAGCATCCAGGCTTCACAATCATTTATGATTTCTCCCCATAATTAGTAGAGAATATACATGAATAATTATAAGAAATCAAGAACAATGATAAGAGGTCCAATTTCATTTGGTATTCTCTACGGATGCACATGTTTCTTTACAAGAATGCAGTTTTCTTTGGGGAAATCATGAATTTAATAATAATAGTTGTTGGTGAAGAAATGTTAGTGTAGATTTAGAGAATAATTTTATCATGGGATAGGGAGGGAGCCAGTTATGTATTGTTTTACAATTTCTTTTCTTCAAAATTAAGGGCCAAACTGATAGTTAATCCTCCTAGGATCCCAATGCAGTTACATGATTTCTTAAGGCCCAAGGAGAGGGTACCTGATTTGAAGATTGAGTACAATTAGGGTGATGTAATTCCCTATTCTATCAGTATAGTTCTGAGGGCTTATGATTTTGATGGAAAACCACGTGTTTCCATACAATGTACCTTTGAAGTTGGGATTTGTTGAGGTTATATGGAAAATTAGTCGTTAGGAGAAGGAATTATCTGAAAGAGGTAAGGGTACTATTTTCCCTGATTACAACATTATTACCTATTTTGTGATAACTAAAAGACGATCACTGTGTCTCACTGTGCCGACCCCCAAGTGATAAGGAGTAAATTTTTTATGAAGGTGAACCCATCCAAAAATGGGTTTTATATAGGAAGCTTTGGGATACTGTGAGGAAATCGGATCCAAATTATGATCCTCTAAAGACTCTCAACCCATTTTATGTGAAAATTTAATATTTTGGTCAATCATTTTGACAAGATAATGCTTGCCTTTAAGAACAAAAGCACTTGGTTGGATTCAGGTGATAATAATGAGGTTTTGCAGAAGTTTTTGCAGGTGCCATTATCATCATTTCAAACTGGACTAAAGCCTTCAAGAGCATCATCTTCACCACCATAGTTAAAGGATGCAAAAGAGGAATCAATACCTAGGCCTATGCCTCCATGAAATAAAAAGATATATAAGAGGTCGAGAGGTGAGGTTGTTAGTGATAGTGACAATGATGAGGAGAGGAGGAGAAAAGGCAAGAAAATAATGAAGTATGAAATACCTCATGTGTCTTAGCCCAAACCTTCTCAAAGACTGAAAATCATTGATGTTGAGGATAAATGAGTGTGAGGCTCCTAACCACCTCTATCACCTCCAGTGCAAAAGGGAAAGGAGAAATTAGAAGTATAGTTTGAGATGCAAACTGAGGAACAGGTTACAAAGGAGAGTAATGATGATGATGTTATCATTATTACTAACAAATAATTGCAAGTAGGATTTCCTACAATACCTCAGCCACCTGAGTTTGACTTCACTTCACTAGATATACAAGGTAGAGTGTTAAGAGATGATAGAAAAGAGGCATGTGAGGAATTTTTTGAAGATGGGGGTTTTGTGAAAAGTTGGGTGTTCTTAGAGTTGGTATGGAGAGTAAATATTGATGAGTATCAAAGGAGATGTAAATAAAAAAAGGCTCGACAGCCTGAGAAGACCTATTAGGAGAAAGAGGAGTAAATAAAATTGGATATTATGAAATATTTCAATAGCATCATCCTTGAAGAAGGGAAGAAAAGTGTACATCAAGAAGGGATTTTGATTCTTCCTTAATGGAACATTGTTGATGCAATTGCCTTTGATGTAGTAAGGAAGAACAAACTATTGTATGGTTCTATGGAGGAAACAAATATTGCACTACAAGTTTCTTCTTTCAATTATGATTATGCCACTTTGGCCATTTGGTCATTGTCCCAGGGGTAAGAAAACCAAACATTGAATATATTAACCCCAATTTGGGAGTGGGTCTTATTATAAAGAGATTTGGAGATAAGTCTGGTGTTGAGGCATAAAATTTGCTTTTAGATACAACCAAATTGGGTCAGGTGGTTGCTAAGAAGGAGGAAGTTGGGGGAATACAACAAGGATCAACATATTTTGGGGGAATACAACAAGGATCACCAAATGTAAATTAAGTTGAAAGCAAGGGTGAAACTCTTGGAACAGACAATATTGGAGTTGTCCCTTGTAGCCCCTGAAATTGCCTCTGCCCCTTAAGCATTAGATGTGCCTCCTTCCGTTTCCACTATGACAACTACACAATCCCCCACCGAGGCTACTCCTATTTCTATTGTAGGACAAATAATTGAAGAGCCTACTTGCTATGTGGATCCAACAAAGGGTCAAATGTTAGAAAACAATAAAGGAGTTGGAGGCTAAAATTTTTGAGATAGAGAAGAGGGTCCACATTGAAAAAAAAGGAAATAATTATCTTAGTTCTGACTCATTTGAGTGAAAAGGTTGATATAAAGTTGGAAGGTTCCCATTCTTTCTATTCTTTGTTATTTGAAGATGTTAAAATATTTGACATGGACAAGGAGGTTGGTGCCCCATTGTTCACAATATGGATGAAAAAGGCCAATGATTTGAATATGATGTTTGTTACATCAAAGTATCATGTTGACGGGCCTTAGGTACTTCAACCAACCTATTTGTTGGTAAAGTCTATTCAGGAGTTTCAAATGTTTCCTAGGGACATTAAAAGAAGAATCAAAGAGTTGATCAACAGTTTTAATGGAATTCATGATACTATGTTGCCTAGAATTATAGATAAGGATGGAATTGTAAAGGCATTATAGATATGGAACGAGAAGGTAGAACAAATCATCAACTCTCAGGTTGATTCTATTTGTGAATATTTTGACAAAGATGTGCTAGAAAGTAGCATGGACAAAATAATCAACACTAGCACATTCTTTAAGACTTTTGAGAAGGACGTCAACCAAGTTGTTGTCAAGTAAAACCCATACAAATAAAATTTTTATGAAGTAATGGGTTTCAATTGGCCAAGGAATGAATAATATGCTTAATGGGTTAAGGTGTACTTGAATGAAGAGTAAGAGGCAAACAATTAACTATCTAACTGTTTGATGTGACAATCTGGCAAGCAATTTTGGTAGTTTCTACAAAGGTCGTATTTTTGGAAGAATGAGCTAACAAAAATTATGAGCCCTGATTAATATCTTCATCGGCAAATAAAAGGTGGGAGAAACACAAGGAATATCTTGTTAAAGGCAAAAAGCATTTTTTCTGTGTAAAGATCTTTGGTAGCACGAATCATGTGGTCCAATGGACTTAGTTACATGTGCTTTCTCAGGCCCAAAGCTTGTTTTCTCCCTTGTTTCTATAAAATGGAATTCAAGGCCATGAGAAAGGGTTCTTAATCTCATGTCTAGAGTGTTGGTTCTAGTAAGAGTCTAGATGAATATGAACAAATCGTAAAATCATTTTACAGAGCAAATAGAGGATTTTATTGTCAAGTTTTGTGAATGTCTTGAGTAAATGAATTGTAAAATTATTGTATGATAGAGATAGCAGTTGAATTTAATAGAAATACAATTAAAAACACTAATTTTCATCTATTAATTAATGGTTTTTTAATCATTAATTAATCATCTATTTTCCTCTAAATTCATTCCCCAAATCATCTAATCAAATTCTCAAAATTAATTAAATAATTAATTAACCTTAATTGATTAATTACCATTAATTAATTAATTAAATTCAATTTCCTATAGTTTAAATTCAAATATTTAAACTTACTAATTAAATTCTTCCAATTAAATTAATTTAATTTCATTCAATAAAGCAATTCTTAACCAAAAAGAATTCAATTATCTCACATGTTGAAAACATTAATTAAATAAATGAATTAAATATTCATTTATCTTTAAAGAGATAACTCCAATTAGATCACATGGGTTACTCCACCCATCTCTCCAGTCCACATGGGTAACTTCACCCACCACTTCAGTTCAAAAAGGTAACTCACTATTAGCTCTTCAGTCAACCAAACTTTATCTCCTCTTTACAAATTGAAGAGGTGGATTTTACTGATGGCTTCTCTAGTTCCCTTTGATCTCAACCGTTCATCTACCTATCTCTGGGATTGATCTCAACCGTTCATTTCATCCCCAATTCCTATATAATAAACCCTTCATAACCATTTGAAGGATCCAGGATTTCAAGCTCGCGTGCACCATTACTATGTCAGTTTGGTTCTAGCATTCAAGCCATCTTGCGATCACATATCCATTTCAATTAGAAAATTCTCGACGCTTCTCAAGTCACAGATGTTGCCCACACCAATACTGAGCATCAAGAACAACATTTCGGAAGGAGTAGAGAGAAACAATAGAAGCTTCAAGCATCGTGGGATTTGCATTTATTTGTTTTCCTTTCTCTTTCTTATACATTTTATTGATTACATTTTAGGTTATTCATTTTAGTAGGTACTTGATTTATATCATTTGTAAAACCTTTGCTACTAACCCTTTCCTTTGGAAAGCTTGGGAACCATGAATCTCAAAATAAGAGGCGTACATTTTGGTGAACCCAACGTGAAACAAACAGCCCAAATATCTCTTGCAGACAACAAATAGGATTGATCAACCATGGCCGTAAGGTCGCAAATCTAAAAATCTATCTTTTTTCGATATTTGTGTTATTTCGCAATTGCTAGAATTTTGTCGCAATCAATGAAACTGTGTCGTAATTGACTGGTTTAATACCGCAATTGATTGCAGGCTTTTGCAGTATTATGTTGTCATCTTTTGCCTTCTTTCTTATGGTACTTTACCGCAATTGCCTGATCTATGCCACAATCATCATTATTTTTCCGTAATTTCCTGATCCATGCCACAATTGACAGTGCTTCTCCGCAGTTGCTAGTGCTTTTCCACAATCGCCAGATCTTTGCCGCAATTGCTAGTACTTTGCCGCAATTGCAAGAAATATTGCATATCAGATGCAAATCTTCTGTCCATTTATTTCTAAACTGACATTTTTCTGGTTTTCTGTGTAGGACTGGACAAATCACCGAGGACAAAGGAGGGTAAGTTATGAGTATCAATCATTTCCTTGATTCAAAGTTACACATACTCTCATTTACAAGTATTTTCATGGTATTAACTTGTCCAAACAAAGCAAACCTAAAATCAATTCACATTGTCAATTTGGCGCTTAAAAGAAAATTGCATGCAATCATCTTGAACCTCACATTTACACTTTGGTGCTTTAAAAATGATGTGGGGGTTAAGAATTGAACAAGGAAAACAAACATTTCAAATTTGGGCATTAAAATTGAACAAGCAATCAACAGCTACTTTTTGGTCTTAAAACTGAACACTTGTGCTTGTATGGTGGTGTGTCTTAGTTCACATTTCAAATTTTTGGAGCTTAATCAATTTACCTTGTGTCTTGAGTTTTGGGTGCACTTGCACCTACTATTAGATTACAAACCTTTATACTTTTTTAGAAAGGCCTGTCCATGGAATGCATTTCTTCCTCTGAGAACAACCTTAATCCAGTAATCCTTTCAATCGGTATATAAACAAGGTGCAAACCAAAGTTCCATCTTATCTAGCCAAGCTCGGGCGAGGCGTGTTGGTGATAGTCTGGACCGGGTGAATATCCCTAAGGAGCCATCATGATCAATTAGGCTCTTAAGTGAGGCACGCATGTACAAACTGATTGTAGAGACACCACAGACCCTTACTACAACCTTGATTAATTAGAGGCCAACCCGTTTTACCTCTGAATAGGTACCATATTATAGTGTAAGGGGTTGTAGAATTTCCCCCCAAGATTCCTAACATATGTGTCCCAAAGTATTTGTGTAGTGAAAGAGATCTTCACTCCACAGCAACAATACCTAGAAATGGAAAAACACACGCACCTACATCGTGGACCTTCGTGTCCTAGTAGCGTGACAATTGTTGTGTGAGCTAATGGACATTCAAGTATTGGACCTATAACATTGTATTCTGAATCCATTGACCTAGATTAATCTGACTGTTCATTGTTGAGACCTCGTGATAACCTTGCAACTTGAAAAAGTTATAGAACATACACAGTTTCAGTCTTCATTCTTTAAAACACAGTGTCTGTCATATTTGTTCCTTTGATCAATTTCTGAAAACGCAAAACAAAACATCCAAACTGTCAAAACAAGTCAAATGTGTTAAAGTCTAGGGTTGTCAACATCAACTGTCTTGCAAATTAGAATCTACATTGTTCCAAAAAAAAATTCAAAAATTGTCAAGCAGTGATACTTATCCTCTAGTATTTTTTAAACTATTCCTCATTTATCGCAATTGCCCGCATTATGCCACAATTGAAGGAAGTTTGCCACAATTAACTTGTTTATTGCCACAATCATCATGTTTATTACCGCAATCGGTGATAAACTACCGCAATCAACCATTTACTTTATCGCTATCAGTGAATTTGTACCTCAATTGACCAGAGATACATTATTCATGTTTTGACCTAAAACCTTGAAATAATTCTTCATTTGGTGTCCAAAACTAGTGTCTATCCCAGGAAAATGTGAAGAACATTGTGTGAATCTCTAAACATTAAAGATTATCCCTTCTCTATAAAAGCATGATTATTGTCAAAAACATTGTTAGTTTGAAAGCTTAGACTCAAAATACCTTGATCTCATCACATCAAACATCATCATCTTTATCAAAGTGACTTTGTCCAAGGCAAAGGTCAAAAAATCTTATCTTTTTTCATCACTACTTTGAGATCAAGTTATATCAAAATCTATCCTTAGAATTACCCTTGTCCAAAAACATAACTCGGACTTCCTTAGAAAGGATCTTCTTCCTTGTTTTATTTATATCATTTGTTTTAGTTACAAAACCTAGACCACACTATGTCTCAAACACCTCACGGAGGCCCTTACACAAGGTCTAAGGCAATAACTCAACCTGATGAGTCATATATCAACCAATTCCCCACTTGGGAAATAGAGCAAGAGTATGATCCTTTCCTGAATACCAGTTCTTCTCTATTCATTGAACAACCCTGTGGGGTAGCCTTTTTCCAAGATATCACAAAAGTAGAGCTTGAAGATGTGGAGCAATATGCTTACTCCATGAAATTATTCAACGTTGTTGTAGAGAGGAACCCTGAATGTTACTTAGCCATGCTAATAAAGAAGGGAGTCAAACTCCCCACTGAATTCAGTGTATCAATTATATGGCCCAAAAACCCTCTCTTAGGTCAAAACACTACTCAGCCTCCTCAGATACTACCTATTGTGTCTCAGATCTTTTCACCATTTGTCTTACCTACATCAACGTAGACTATATCCAGTCAAACCAATGACCCGACCCAGTCCAACACATCTTCTACTCAGGGCATGACAGGCTCGCAACTAAGTGCACCCATGGTCACTAGTATGCCTCCACCTTTGGTCTCATGGCTAGGACAATCAATCTCTCATGCTATGCCTTCCATCCCACCAAACACTAACTATTCTAAAACAATGTCGCTGCTACAGTCAATTCACACTAGTCTTGGGATCAACACCTCATGCCCATAGGGATCCATCTCTACAAGAATGACTTACAGTCAATGCCCACTCAAGGCTACATCTTTTCCCATTTTGACATCAATCCAACCCCTGCAACAGCAACCCCTGCTTCAGTTGCCTCAAATCCAACCCCCGCAACAACAACCCCAGCTTCATTTGCCTCAATTCCAACCCCTACAATAGCAACCCCAGCTTCAGTTGCCTCAATTCCAACCTCAAAAATAGCAACCCCAGCTTCAAAACCAACCTCAACAACAGCAATATCTACCCCAGCAATATCAACCCTAGCTCCAATCACAAGAGAAAATGCATCAAAACCCACCATGGGCTACCCATGTGCCCCCATTTACAAATCACTTAGTGGGGAATCACTATCAAGCCCCTAGGATGAAATCCTATGTTCCTACACAAGGGACATAGAGGTGCAGCCTCATACCCACTACAGTGCAGAGGAACATACTCACACACCAACCTCAATATCAAACAGACATATTAATGCAACAAATGCAAACCCTTCAAACCCAAATGATGGATATGCAAAATCAAGGGCAAACTAAATCCTACACCGTAGAAGATTTATACACATACCCCTTTGACCATTATCTTCACATGTCTCTGTTCCCAAATCACTTCTTGGTACCAAAATTTGACAAATATAGGGGCAATACCAACCCTATTGAACATATCAGAGAATTTTTTGCTAGTTGTGTCGAAGTCGCCCATGATGAAACATATTTAATGTGACTGTTCCCACAAAGCTTGGCCAGACCAGCAATGGAATGGTTCTCACATTTACCTCATGGCATTCAGTCTTGGGGTGAACTGGCTAAAAAGTTCATAGCTCACTTCCATCATAACATCGAGCGCAAGGTCAGCATCAAGGACCTTTGCAATATCAAACAGAAGGATGGAGAGTCTTTTTTGAAGTTCCTACAGAGATGGAGGAATATGGAAAACCACATAACATATGATGTGCTTGAACAAGACTTGATAGTCATGTTTCTTGACAATCTAATTCTAGACATGTCATTCACAACAGAGTTGCAGTTAGCTTCGAACTTCACACAACTCATTGAATGAAGAGTTTGTTGTGAGCAGAACTTAGTCAAATGAGGAATCCTTGCAGATCCAACACAAACAAATACAAACAAAAATGCAACAGGCAAAGTTAAGTGGTGGAAAAAAAACAAAAATGTCACTAGCAATGGTGTCATTGATGTAAAGATAGTCAACTATGCACAACCCAAGGTATCACTGCAAGTTGCACCTGTGGCCAACCAAAAACCCAAAGGTCCCACTCAACAAGCATACAAATAGAACCAACCTCCTCCTGTACAAGCGGCCATTGTGTCAAACAATCAACAACAGAATCAACGTAGACCATGGTTTCAATTTGAGCAACAAGATTTCACACCATTGGGAGAGCCAATAGAATCAACTTTACGCAAGTTGATACAATCAAACACTATCACTCTCCCAGAAATCAGGGACTTTGAACAGGAGGAAAAAAAACCAAGATGGTATAATGACAAGGACTTCTGCAAGTTCCATCGGGTAAAAGGACATAAAACATCAAATTGTTACTGATTGAAACATGTTATCCAAGACCTAATTGACACTGGAACCATCGATGTGACAAATACCCAAACCAAAGGCACAACTGATCACACAATTTCAATGATACCTTTCATGACCACAACAAGGGAAAATCTTCTGGGTCTGGTGGACCAGCAAAACAAGTCAACTATACATATGCCAACAATGATAATGTTATCAATTGCCTCAATCCTTTAGATAGCCACATGGCTAGGATCACTATCAAAGACCAAGGTAACAAATGTGCTACAACAATGCATTGCACTAGAGTCATCTTGCAAGGAGTACCATGCTCGTCTACTATATCAGCCAATCCTATAGCAAACTCAGATCCACAAACAAGCATAGTGGACCAACTAAAGTGCACACCTGCCCAGATCTCCATGTTTGACCTATTGCGCATATCTCCACAACATAAACTGGCACTTGACCAAGCCCTTCAAAATGTAGCTGTCCCAAGGGACATAACACCTGAGAGCTTCCAAATGATGGTCAACCATATAGCTACTAACAAACATGCCACATTCACATATCGTGATGTGCCGCCACATAAACCCCTGCATAATGATCCTTTGCACTTACTTGTCCAAGTCCACAAGAGTGCTATCCATAGGGTCCTTGTTGATGGTGGAGCTGGGTTAAAAATCTATACTCTAAAGTTAATCAAGCAACTGGGATATTTAGAATCAAGCATTGATGTCACAAGGAGGATAAATATCAGAGCTTATGATGAAGAGGAAAGGTCCTCTATAGGTATTATCATTCTACTTGTCTGTATCGGTTCAGTGGTCAAAAACACTCCCTTCCAAATCCTAGACCTTGAGTTGGATACAACATGCTACTAGGGAGACCCTAGATACATGAAATGCAAGCAATACCTTTGACATACCACCAATGCATCAAGTTCCCACACCAGGGAGAGGAAATCATCATAGAGGGAGATCCCAATCCTTTCCAATATTGTAATGCGGTCCAAATCAACACTAATAACTAGGTACCATCAAACCAAGATGCAAGCATCCCATCCTCTTCAGATTTGAATCCCAAGGATGTCACATGGACAGCAGGAAAGATAGTCATTAACCAGGATGCAAGTATACCCTCCTCTTTAGATTCAAATCTTAAAGATATCACACGCAAAGTAGGCAAGATATCCATTATTGACAAGGGTTGTAGTGAATACAGATATGAAGAGGCTTTCACCATCATGCACATGCCTCAAAGCCCAAGAACTTATGGCATGCCACAACCTGTCATTACAACAAAAACTCCGCAGCCTGTTCTATTCAGATGTGCACCCACAACCTTTGTCCGATGGGGAGACATAGTGGAAGAAAATCCATTTGAACAAGACATCAATACCTATTTATACCAAGACCCACCAGGGACAATCTGACCACCACTACCCCTGTCAAACTATGGTAATGGTTACACAATGATACAAAGATTTGGGCACGATGGTACAACCAGGCTGGGGGCAAGACAAGAAGGCATAATGGAATTGTCTCTCCCGCCAACCTAGAGAAACACAAGAGGTTTGGGATATGGACAACAAAGAACTAGTCCTATGATCCAAGACATTCAAGTCAATCAGGAACAAATAGTAGAGATGCACTGGGGGTACAACATAGAACATGTCTTGATAGGCAACATATTAGCACAATTGTTGCCCACCGAAGAGGGAACTACACAAACCCAAATAGACCTCCACATAGCAATCAATGATAACCAAGGAAGTGAGACATCTGAAAAGCATTCTATTGAGATTGACTCCCATGAGTATGAGTGGAGATCCCTTCACGACTCTGAACCATCGATCCCAGATTATTCCCCTCGGTCAGACACTATCATAAATATAGAAAACTTATTTGACCAACTGACCATTACCGAACAACCCTGCATAGACAAGCATGTCATTTATCAGACCTCAAGTGGTGCGTCCACATCACAGTCTAGTTTTGTAGGAACCATAAATGTAGTCCCTTTCAGTCAACCAGAGCCAAACAACCATGAAAGTATCTATCTTGTACACCCTAAGCTCATAGAGTGGGATCAACAAGGACCACCTGATTTAGATCTCTTCAAGAATGATGAGGCTATAGCTCATTTCATGGGACTTAGGGAAGGCATTCCATTACGAGACCACAAGGAAGGCTTCTCCATTAACCTTGATAGAGTGGCATATTTCGGGGAGGAAGCTCCTCTTTCCAGTCCACAAAAGAAAAAACAACAAAAGAATGATAAAAAGATAAAACAAGATGTATCTTCTAGAAAAAACCTTACTAAGGTTCTAGAAGATGGAAAGAAGGAACTCCTCCCCTTGATAGAGGAGAAGTTAGCATTACTAGCAAAAGAAACAAAGGAAGTCAATTTGGGAGACAAAAAGAACCCAAAGAACATATACTTTGCAAAATCACTCACCCCAGAGGAGAGAGAATAGTTCATCAGTTTCTTCAAGGCAAGGATGATCAATTTTTCCTGGTCCTACTCGGATATGCCAGGGTTAGATCCAGAGCTAGTACTACACCATCTCTCATTGCTAACCAATGCTAAACCTGTCAAACAGAAGCTAACAAAGATGCATCCCCATGTTGCATTGCTAGTCAAAGAAGAATTGAAAAATCTCCTGGATGCTAAATTCATAAGACCTACACCATATGCAGATTGGATATCTAACTTGGTACCAGTTACAAAGCACAGTGGTCAGATACGGATTTGCATAGACTTTAGGGATCTCAACATAGCTTGTCCCAAAGATGACTTTCCTTTATCCAACATTGATATGATAGTAGATCTAATTGCTGGACATCAAACGCTATCACTCATGGATGGCTTTTCAGGGTATAATCAAATAAGGATCGCACCAGAGGACCAACACAAAACAGCTTTCACATGTCCTTGGGGGAAATATTGTTGGAATATCATGTCGTTTGGTCTAAATAATGTCGGAGAGACATATCAAAGGGCTATGATAACTATATTTCATGATCTCATCCACAAAACAATGGAAGATTATGTGGATGACATACTAGCCAAGTCAATACTTCGCAAGGATCATCTACAAGTATTGGGACCAATCTTTGACAAAATGTAGGAATTCAAGGTCCGTCTAAACCCAAAGAAATGTGCATTCAGTGTCATAGTAGGAAAGCTACTGGGGTTCATAGTGTCACATAGAGGAATTGAAGTGGACCCAGCAAAATTCAAAGCGATATTGGACATGCCTCCACCATCAAACCTGAAACAACTAAGAGGGCTACAAGGAATGCTCCAATCAATCAGGCACTTCATAGCTTAGCTAGCAGACAAGTGCCACCCATTCCAACATCAATTGCACAAAGACATCAAATTTATATGGACAAAGCAATGTGAACAGACATTTCAAATATTCAAGGACTACCTTCTCAAGTCTCCAATATTGGTACCACCAGTCCAAGGTAGACCATTGCTTTTGTATATCTCAGCGACAGAGTCAGCATTAGGTGTAGTCTTGGCACAACATGATGACATAGGTAAAGAAAGGGCCATCTACTATCTAAGAAAAATACTAGTTGGATATGAGCTAAACTATACGCCAATTGAGAAGTCATGTCTTACAGTTGTTTTCACTTCCCAAAAGCTAAGACATTATATGTTGAGTCACCAAACAAATTTGATCGCACATATTGATCCTTTAAAATACCTCCTAAACAAAGAAGCACTCACCGGATGACTGGAAAAGTGGGTAATGATCTTGAGTGAGTTCGACATTGAGTACATAGACAGAAAGACCATCAAGGGACAAGTGATCATGGATAAACTAGCAAAGGCACCCATTTAGGACCATCAGCCTATTATTTTCGAATTTCCTAATGAATCTATCATGATGCTACAACTAGCGATTGAGGTATGGAAAATTTATTTTGATGGATCATGTACAAACCATGGTGCGGGGGCAGGGATAGTGCTTATCACTCTAGATCATGATACAATTCCAAAGTCTTTCAGACTCAACTTCCCATGCACCAACAACATAGCAGAATATGAAGCACTGGTCATCGGTCCAAAGATAGATATTCAATGGAGAATCAAGAACCTAAAGGTCTTTGGAGACTCACACTTGATCATTAGTCAAGTCAATAATGATTATATGACAAAAGATGAGAAACTCATATCATACAGAGCATAGATGGAAAGACTACACACCAAGTTCCATTACATCTTCTTCGAGCAAGTCCCACAAGAACATAACAAAGCTACAGATGTGATGCCTACCATAGCATCACTGATTGATATGCCAGGCAATGAAACAAAATTCCATTTTCTAGTGGAGTAACTCTTGGTGCCATCACATCAGGCATCCATCATAGAATCAGCATGCATCCTTGTTGGTCCTGAATCCCTATGGTACCAAGATGTCTATTACTATCTCCAAAACAGTGTCTTACCTCCCAACTTGTCTAGGAACTAGAGAAAGTCCCTCATTCGCCAAGCCTCTAGGTATACCATCCTCTCAACTACTTTATACAAATTAAGTCTAGATGGAACGCTACTACGGTGTCTCACTTCCATGGAATCCCAAAAATCTTGTACGAGGTACATGAAGGAATTTGTGGAACCCACAGAGGTGGCAACAGCTTAGCTAAGAAGATCATCTACATGGGATACTATTGGCCCACAATAGAGATAGATGCACACAAACATGTACAAAGGTGTAGACAGTGTCAGATTCATGGACACCTCATCCATGCACAAGCCCAGGAACTAAATCATATCACATCGCCATTGCCATTTTCCATGTGGGGATTTGACCTAGTGGGAAAAATTACACCTTCTTCAGCAAATGGACACAAATACATCATAGAATCAACAAAGTATTTCACCAAGTGGGTGGAAGCAATTCCCCTCACTTACATCACTAGAAAGAAAATAGCAATGTTCATACTTAACCACATTATCTGTCGATACGGGATCCCTCAAACTATCCTGACAAATCATGGTACACCTTTCCAGAACAAGAATGTTTAAGAGCTATGCAAACAGTTCCATATCAAACAAGGGTTCTCCTCATTTTATTATCCTCAAAGGAACGGCCAAGCTGAAGCTAAAAATAAGACAATCTTGAAAATCTTGAAGAAAATAGTGAACGAATCAGGGCGAGACTAGCATTTACAGCTTAGTCTCACATTATGGGCATACAGAACTAGTGTGAGAACACCTACAGGAGCCAATCCTTTCTCCCTAGTCTATGGATCAGAGGTAGTATTGTCCCTTGAAATGGAAATCCCATCCCTAAGGATATCTTTGAAGAACCTGATTACAGATGAGGACTATAGAGTAGCAAGGCTCAGTGAACTGGAGCTACTAGATGAAAGAAGACAGCATGCCTTCAACCACTTACAAGGCTATCAGAATCACCTTATAAGAAACTATCATAAGAAGGTGAAGCCATAAACATTTGAGGTAGGAGACCTTGTCCTCATGGAAAATCAAAAGAACCAAGCAGAGAGAGTCAAACCCAGAAAGTTTGAGCCTAACTGGTTAGGACCATTTGTCATTATCAGCTCTACTCAGAGTGGGGCATTCATACTAGCGACACCAGAAGGAGATCAGATCCCTGGATACATCAAGAGAATGCACCTCAAGAGGTTCTACCCTTGAGGTCTCTATGGTTAAGGCACATATCTACATATCCAGAAAATACCAAAAAATCAAAAAATACAAAAAGTTACCTTGGTGAAAACCTGGCATTCAGGCGCCTTGGTGACAACAAAAAAAAAAGGCAAAAAAAGTAAAGAGAAACAAACTCGCTCTCTTAGTGAAAACCTAGAAAATAGGCGCTATTGAGTAGGTACCTTGGTGAAAATGTAGCAAATAGCTGCCAAAGTGTTCAAATCCAGCTTGACCATCAAGGAACTCCAAAAGCTTGAGCAGATTTCAAATGCAAGACTGACTATCCAAAGTTGTATCCAGAAGCACATTCCCCTCTGAGCACCACAGAACTTATCCATGGTCAATACTGGTCCACCAGACTAAGGGGCGATTATAAATATCCTTAAAAATCCAAATAAATCAGAAAATACATCAAAAAATTCTAAAAATATCAAAATGTCCTAAGAAAATAAATCTTCATCAAAAACATTCAAAAAATTGCAAAATCCAAAGCAATAAAACCAACTCAGTTACCAAGAGAGAAAAGGGCGATCATGCCCTATCAATCAATGTCACAATTATGAGCTTTGTGAATCAGCATTGGGCTCATTTGACACATCTTTATCAATCTATCAAATCAATCAGCAAGCAACTAGCAACCAAGCCAATCTATCAATTGTCATAATCATGAGCTTTGTGAATCAGCATTGGGCCCATCTGACACAGCTTGATCAGCTGCCAACATGATCAAATCAATCTATCAATTGTCACAATCATGAGCTTTATGAACCAGCATGGGTCCCATCTGACATAGCTTGATCAACTGCCAACACGATCACAATCAATCAATCAAATCAATCAAATTGTCTTACACAGTGATGGGTATGCTCAAACCAGACAGCTCAGTCTTATATGAGTAATCTATTATTGAAACTAGACACACTCGTGCAATCAAGCCAATCAAGACTATCTAAAGAGTTGAGCCAATCAAGAGAATCCAACTGCATCAAGGAATAATCCAAAATGTTGACTAGGTCAGTCAAGTCGGTCATATGTCAGTCTATATTTCACGGTTATGTTCTTACGCTACTCCAAGATCCACCATGTGAGGAGAGTAGCTATGATAGATCATGACTTATTTTCTTTGATTGTTGTCTGTTGAATGTTAAATTTGATTTCAGGGCCATGATGATTTAGGATAAATGCGGTAGGCACTATCACTTATCTGGTAGTCACACAGTTCCATGATCTGAGCTTAACCCTGGGAAAGAATTGGACATTCCTTCTCTTTTATTTTGCTTGTTTGGTTTATAGAATCAAGATCTCGCGGCACTATTCAGATGGACTCTGAGTGCTTTGGAGTTCTATCTTGGTTTCTATGGTCTTTCCCTTTCTGTTGCAAACAAGAGCTCATGATGCTATCTAGATGGACTCTAGGGGCGTAGGAGTTCTATCTTGTTTGCTTGGCTTTCCCTTTCGAAAATCAAGAGCTCACAGTGTTATCCAGATGGAGTCTGGGTGCATAGGAGTTCTATCTTCGTTTCTTTGTTTTAGATTAATTCAAAGGATGAGTGGTACCCAAATGGTCAATATCTGGGTTCTTTTGGCTCTCTTTATTTTCAAACAGGGAACATAGTTGAACCCAGATGGTCAATATTTGGGTGCACTAGGTTCTCTTTCTATTCAATCTATCTACTCCTTCCGCTATCAAGAGGTCATGGCAGTATCTAGGTGGTATGTGATCTAGATCATTCGACTCTCTTCAGAATTTCAAAAAATACAAAAAAAAAGATGCAATGATGACAAATATTGGAAATAGGGGCAGCGACTTCAGACACTCATCCTTTCTATCAAATCATATCTATCAAAAAAGAAAAAAATTCCTTTCTATCATTCATTATCTATCAATCAATCCCAGAGATCACATTCCAAACTAACTTCCTTCTAACTAACACATGCATTACTCAAAAATTTTGTGCATGGTAGATTGCATTCATTTGCCTTAAAATGCATCAAAAAATGACAAAAACATAGTAGTTGCATACATAATAAATCATAAAATCACATGCATCTCATATAAACATGCATTTCATTTCCACCATCCTACATGAACATGTCAGTATCATAGGAAACGTAAAATGATCCATCTACGAGTCTGCATAAAAGATCATATTGCATATACATCTCATAATATAAACTACCAAATCATGTAGAATCATACATATAGCAAGTAAACCAATGCACATCATATCAAAAACACTAGATGCATCTCATATAAATCAAACTATCCAAGTACAATGAACGGTCGCAAGTCTGAACAAAGGAAGGTAATCAACATGTATATCAATAAATATCAGTGTGTCGGGATACAAATATGGATACTACTCAGAGTATATAAAATGGCATCACTAAAAAAATGGTACATGATACATAAATCAACATGTGCTACCCCCACCCTCGTCAGGAGGTGGACGAGGGGGTGGCATGTCAGAATCTATCCTCTAGGATGAACCAGGAGCTCTAACGCCGCTTCTATGTGATCACTGGGCCTTGCTCGATCTCTGGGAAGCTGTGTAACTAGGCACTCTCTGCTCTGCCAGAACTGCACCCTCATAATGGCGTCACCAATAGTCAATCTCTCTCTGCACATTACACCCAGATCTATAGTATCTATCTAGAATATCTCGGTGTGAAACATCCTGTACACTATCAATAAAAGAACAAACCTCAGCTTGAGCCTGTCACTCTCTAGACTCGGCTGGTGTAACCTGGGCCTCCAAAGAAGTGGCACGTACATCAGATGAAGCAAGTCAGGCCTGAAGGTCTTGTACCTTCTAGGTGAGGCACTCCAACTCTGAGGGATCATCCTCCATACCTCCCATAGCCACATCCATCTCCCCCTCCTCTACTCTATCTCTCGATCCCTCTCCTCCTCTCCCCCTGAAAACCTAGGAATCATCATCACTCTCTGAGCTCTCGCCTATACTACTGTTAGTGTTGCCACTATCAGTAGAGGAACCAGTATCTGCACTATACTCATCTAGAGCCTCCATGTCTATGTCACCAATCTCAATATCAACATCCTCAATAACAACTCTGTCCTCCTCTCTAGGTTCCAACATAGCACCTATCCACCGGTGAGCTCTCCGCACTAACTGGGGTGCCTCCTCCTCCATGGTTTCCTCATCTTCCAAAATGGTACTCAACCCAACTAGAGGAGCACTTGTCTGACCCCCACTCTGGCCACCTCTAGTCCTGACTCCACCACCAGCATCCCCGAGGCCAGGATCATCTCCCCCATCATCTCCCCTCCCCTGTCCTCTATCTCTACCCCCATCCCTACCTCCATCACGACCCCTACCTACAGCTCAACCACAACCTCTCCCTCCATCCCAACCTCCCCTACCACACTGTACATGTTGGGCCCTCCTCATAATGGTCCTAGCAACAGGATGTGAGACATCTATAAGAGAAACTAGATGAGCCTGCGCCCAATGTGCATCATACTGAGGTGTAGTGCCTATAAAAGACAGATTCAAATATCAGCACCCACACAGATAAGGACATAAGTATCAAAATGAGATATGAGCAAGTATCAGAGAGTAGAAAGGAAGTACATAAGAAATCAAAAAGCAAAAAAACCTACATCTACAATAGCCGAGCGCCAGGTGCATGTAATAGGAAGTAAGCCTAAAAACTTAGTACGAGCAGCATCAAGAGATACGACACCACCCGAGATAGAAGAATCCCTCAATCTATGAGAAAAGTAAGCATAAGATTTAGACACGTCCTGCCGCTCGCCGAACTGATGCAACACCCTGTCGATGTTGTGAAGGTCAATCATATGGATGTGATCATTAACACGTCCAATCAGGTACCTCTGCTGATGACAGAAGGGAAGATGGATGTCCTCTCCATCCCAGACTAGGAAATCTCAATAGGGCCTCCAAATAAAGTAAGGAATCATGTCCAACTGCTGCTGCCAATACATCAAATGACCCATGTGGGTCTGAACAATGGCTCCATCGTACATAAAAACATATGGCCTATTAACAGGAAGAGCACGTGTACCAATAGGATGACATACAGCAATATGCTCTCATGCCCACATCTGAAGGAGGGTCGCACCACAACTGAGTGACTTACCATCAAGGTAAGCCGCATAAAACATATGAAAATGCATGCGGGCCAACATGCATGGACCCCAAGAAAATATGGTACAATCCCCGACCACACTCTGCAATATAGTACCGAAGCCAATAGAAAATCCATGTTGTCGATGATCGGGGCATAAGATGCAACATATCAAACTGCCCAGTAAAGTGGAGAGCCTATCAAGGCCCAAACCGAATCTGGACCATGGAATATCATAATCACCAGCCAGCCCAAGCTGATCCCGGGGCAATCCAGAAAGCTCAGTCAATGAAAAAATTCCAGTACGGGTGGAATACTCCACAAGCTCACCCTAGATCGGGAGCTGGAGGATGTGATACACATCCTCCAAAGTGACAGTACACTCACCGGTCGGTTACCAGAAAGTGCATGTCTCAGAATGCCACTGCTCTATAAGAGCGGAGATTAGACCCCTATTGGTCGTGATCTCGGGCATATAGCAAATCCAATATAAACCTAAATCTCTAAGAATTGACCTCTCATCCTCTGTGAGTTGAAATATGTATACAAGACCCATTGGCCTAGACTCTCGACAGCGCAGAATCTGCTCAGTGAACTGCACACAAAAATAAATTAGAAAAATATTAGTTTCCGTCATCCAGGAAGGTATCAGAAGATAAAATATACAGATATCAGACAAAGGAATCAAGCAAACAGTGCTAAAAAATTGATTGCGGTAATAAAACCCTACAACTGTGGTACTTTTAGGCAATTGTGAAACACAACAAGAAAGTGCAAAACACGAATTGAAAATGTGGCATTCAAGGTTATCAATTGTAGTTTCAAACTGGAAATTGCGGCATCCAAACCGCAATTGTGGCAAAACCACAGACGATTGCAGCACAACATGCAAATTTACAAAAAAGTACAAATTTTGAAAGCAAGAAATAAAGACATTAATGACATGCAAAGCGATAAAACTCATCGGACATCCTGCGCGAGCTGGTCTTTGATAGGTCCAGACTCAGTCAGAAATGTGTGTCACACCAGGAAGGCCCGCCATCGCAAGAAAATAGGAGAAAAAAAGAAAGAAAACTGAAGGCTGGCTTACCAAGAAATCAAGAGCTCCAAGATCGCAATGTGACAAATGAATGGCTCTCCTGGCTATTTATAGGGGTCCTAAAAAACCCTAATTTCACTAGGAGCTCCAAATTTTCTTCCCGGTCCCCGAAAACTTCAACGGTCAATAACAAGGGCATTTTAAAGTATTTTTCAAATTCGTCAACTACGCAGTTTCAGAAATTGCAGTTTCAACAAATCAACGCTCATGTCACAACTTTTCACTCAAATTTGTTGAGGGGGCATAAATACACCTACTACTGTTGGGGCAAGCTGGGGCAAAATCAAATAATTCTTTTACACACTGCAACAAGTCACATTGCATCAAAGAGGGGCAAATGTAGACACCCAAAAATAGACAGGCTTCGACTTTACATTAAAAACACTAATTTTCATCTATTAATTAATGGTTTTTTAATCATTAATTAATCATCTATTTTCATCTAAATTCATTCCCCAAATCATCTAATCAAATTCCCAAAATTAATTAAATACTTAATTTTATTTAATTAATTAACCTTAATTGATTAATTACCATTAATTAATTAATTAAATTCAATTTCCTATAGTTTAAATTCAAATATTTAAACTTACTAATTAAATTCTTCCAATTAAATTAATTTAATTTCATTCAATAAAGCAATTCTTAACCAAAAAGAATTCAATTATCTCACATGTTGAAAACATTAATTAAATAAATGAATTAAATATTTATTTATCTTCAAAGAGATAACTCCAATCAGATCACATTGGTTACTCCACCCATCTCTCCAGTCCATATGGGTAACTTCACCCACCTCTTCAGTTCAAAAAGGTAACTCACTATTAGCTCTTTAGTCAACCAAACTCTATCTCCTCTTTACAAATTGAAGAGGTGGAGTTTATTGATGGCTTCTCCGGTTCCCTTTGATCTCAACCATTCATATCCCTATCTCTGAGATTGATCTCAACTGTTCATTTCATCCCCAATTCCTATATAATAAACCCTTCATAACCATTTGAAGGATCCAGGATTTCAAGCTCTCGTGCGCCATTACTATGTCAGTTTAGTTCTAGCATTCAAGTCATCTTGCAATCACATATCCATTTCAATTAGCAAATTCTCGATGCTTCTCAAGTCACAGACGCTGCCCACACCAAAACTGAGCATCAAGAATAGCGTTTCAAAAGGAGTAGAGAGAAAAAATAGAAGCTTTAAGCATCATGGGGTTTGCATTGATTTGTTTTCCTTTCTCTTGCTTGTACATTTTATTGATTACGTTTCAGGTTATTCATTTTAGTAGTTATTGTGTACTTGATTTATATCATTTGTAAAACCTTTGCTACTAACCCTTGCCTTTGGAAAGCTTGGGAACCATGAATCATGAAAGAAGAGGCGTACAGATATAGATAGCAGTTGAATTTAATAGAAATACAATTCAAAACCATTTCTCTCTGGTGTACAATTTCTATTATGTTTTTTATATTAAAATTAGGGTGGTCCCACAATAGTGTGTCCCACTTTTTGGCCAACTTTGACACTGAGATTAGCATTATGAGAAAAAACTTCACTTTCAAACACCTGTTGCCGCAAAAATATTTGGAATTTAAAGATGTTGTAAAGTAGTCTTTTAGAATTTTCTTTCCAGTTTCTAAATATATTTAAAAAATTCATTTAAATTCATTTTTGCTTCTCCTTCGAAAAGTGGTTTGTGTGAAAAAACAATGTTTTTAAGGAGTGACCATCACTTGGATTAGCATAAATTTCTTTAAAATATGATAACAATGTAATTATTTTGAGGTTATATTTATAACTTCAATATATAAAGGATGCAATTGGTTTCATTCATTTTGGGTCAATATTTCATACTTTATTAAGTTCTAAAGTGACAACAACTATAATTTAGACATAAGGTCACTTGGATCGCTCTAACGTGATCTGTATATATTGAAAATCATTTTTTATTTTTTTCATAGGAAGGTAACACGCATACTCTTTTCCTAAATTTTTTTCATAATTTTTTTTTCCTGATTTACTATTTTTCCTGAAGCGTCGAAGAGAGAGGTTGCTAAATGGCCAGACAACCTCTGTTTAATTAAACTAAAAATACAAAGTCACAATGAACTCAATATATATTAAAATCAATCATTATAAAGATTTTTTTGAGTAGCATCATCTTCCAATTGGGTTTTGGAAGATTGGTTTATTTGGTCCTTGATTGAGACCTTTAAAGAGCAAAAATTTACAGAAATTTGTTGGCTTTGGAGAGGAAGGCCAAATTTAGGGGGTTCGCTCAAACACCCCTTCTAGAAAAGGGGTTAGAGAGAACCCCCTTCGAGCGAACCCCCCATGGAAAATTTGTACAAATTGCTTGTTTTTTTTTCATTCACAAGGTTCGCTCGAATTGGGTCTAGTTCGAGCGAACCCCCCATTTCATCTAGTTCACATGAATGGTGTTTTTTCCCTTTGCATGAACACCCCCATTCACTCGAAGGGATAAAAAATGAAAAAAATTCATTTGCGTGATTTTTCTTCATGCCTAAAAGTGGGACACATCTTTGTGGGATCACCCAGAAGCCAAAACGAGGAGGTTGGCCCATGAAAATAACATGAGGTAAAGCCTCAAGAACAACACTTACCACTCACAAAAAAAAGTAGTAACAACAAATAGTCAACGAATCCCTTCCCTTAATATAAAAAAACCCACCCACCATCTAACTAAAAACAACATAATATTAAAAGAGAAAATTTTAGGAATACTAGTAGTAGTACTAGAATAACTACTAGTAATAGTATCAGAATAGCTACTAAAAGTTTTAAAAGTATCTAAGAAGTCATCATGGCTATAAAGAAATTTATGTGACCAAATAGTAACCAAAGTACCATGCCACCTAGGGTTAAACCAAAATAAAAGAATCCTAATGGTTCTCCTAAAGAAAAGTGGAGAGGAAATGAGCACCACCTGCAACCCGACCATTAATTTTCCTTTTTATCCTTGTTGGGCTTGGACAATAGAAGCTGAGTCCAATCTTCACTCAGGAATTGGAACAAAATTCTTGTTCTTTTTTCCTTCCACATCCTTCTTGTGCTCATTCACCTATTGCAATAGACATAAATTAATGGTTGAGGAATGCATAATTTTGATGGCAAGCTGAGCCATTGTGGTGAAGCTCTTATCAAGCGAAAGCAGCTCATTTTTTATCTTGTTTATTTCCTTTGTTTTGGCCACACACCCCACACAAGAGTCTATCTTCTCCTTATTTCCCTCATCACCAACACATTGAGAACATTCATTTTTCCACTCTAATTCCCCGGGAACATGTTTACCTTTAGTGTGGGAAGGGGAAGAGACAATTATAGGGGAGGTAATTTTGTTACCCTCCTCCTACTTACAAGCAATAGGGCCCCTAGTGTTAATCTTAAAGATGGCTGAAACATGAGTAGAGATAATTATGTTATTATTCCCCTGCTTATTCATCCTAGAATTTTCACTGTCCTCTGAACTAGGCTCCTCATCATCTTCCTCCATATATCTTTCCCTAGCCACTTTTTCCTTCTTGCGCGGTTTAGCAACAATTCTGTTAGATCTATGAGGTGTATCACCAATGTCAACATCAGAGTCAACTATGTGAACACTAATTTCCTTTTTGGTTTTTTTAGCCTTCGTGAGAGGAGTCGTCGGGACACCTATTTTTTTGACCCATTTAAGTAGGGGTTTCCGAAGGAGAGGCACATGGAGACTGATGAAGGGTGCTGGGTTTTTTAGATTTTTTTCTTTTCACCACTCGAGGTCCATAGAAGGGTAGGGGGAGGTGGGGACACCCTAGATAGTGATAGTTCTAGGAGGGCATAGTTCCAAATGGAAGTTATAAATTCTTAGCATGAGGCCCTAATGGAGAATGGTATAGTTTTTATTCTTGATGCGGCACTCACGCACCTCCATGATAGTGGCTTCTAAAGAGTGCAGAAGGTAAAAGGGGAGAGAAATTTGGTCCTAATGATAGATATGGTTCTGAAAGGGAAAATGATAAAAATATTAAAGCCCAAAGCACCCTTCAAGAGTGAAATATTTCATAATGACCATACACACTTGATCCCAAGGCTCAAGAAGCTCTTCCTGATCAAAGAAAGTGTGCAATTTGATAGGCTCTTCATTCCTTCTGAAGTATCTCTTCAATATGGTTTCATCTAAAACTTTGCTCATTTTTTTACACTTCCTTCCCTTCATGGTAAGCTTCATCACCTACACAATAACTTCCTCATTAATATGGAAGGTGATACCCCCCATAGTGACCATCCTATTAGTCCAACTGTTCACAAATTGCAAAGAGTAGTTCTCATCAGAACCATTCATGGCTTCCATATAGGGAAAAATGCCACCCTCATCCACAATCATCCACAACCGAGGGTTAGTGTGGATGGTGTCCTCAATTTTGTTTGGCTCAACCCACACCATATTTCCCCCCATTTTAGAATCAGAGTCCAAATTCTCCGGAGTGGCAATGTGAGAAAAATTCTAAGATGGAAATCTTAGGGAGTTGCAGATCTTATTCTTTCAGGTTTGAGAAAAATTAGTACCATGGTAGAAAATCCACAAAAGGAGGTAATAATTGTCATCAAAATTTCTTCCTAAGGAAGTCACACACCAGCAAGAAAACATGTGTGAGAGGTCATGTTATGGGCTATCTCCAATGTCGATAAATAATTTCTGATGGAAATGGGTGGAGATCATGGTGGGGTCATGAGTGCACATTTATTATGGTTCATTGCTTTAATATACTTGAGATCACAAAGGATATCACAATCCTCATAATTCAGTGTAATTATACCCATCTGATTTAAATTTTAATTAGCCCAATGATGATTTGGCACCAACTTTTCCATTATACAAGGTAAAAACATATTTGAATTTGAATTTAGAACAAGAGTAAATCCCGCCATAACCCAAGCCTCTCGCCCTAGCCTGCAACAAGCCATCCAATCAAACATGAAATTCTAAGTCATTGTTTATATGGAGTTTCTCTCTCCCAATAAGGGATTTAGTAATGTAAAGAATAGGGGCCAAGTGCCTCCAACAACACATTCTCCACTTTCCCCAAGCCTTTAGTGACCAAAGAGTCGGCCACGACATTCCCCTCCATGTAAATATGTTGAATTTTAAAATCCTCTAGCCTAGTTAGTAGTGAACAGATGTCCTTGATGTTAGAATAGTCCCAAAGGATAACTAAGAGGGGGGGTGAATCAGTTATCAGCTAATTTAATTCTTTTCTTTTATTAACTCTAGAATACAATAAAGTAAATGCACATTCAGATAACACAATAGACAACACCACAATTTGGTTATGGGGAAACCAAATGGTAAAAACTCTAGTAGGAATTAACACCCATAATGAACTATACTTGTTTATAATAATCCCTATTAGAAGATCTTCAAATCCTATTAGGATTTGTTCTTTACAATGCAATAAGTATAGTGACCTGGTTAATGGTCTGACCTTGTTAGGAGTCTTTTACAAATAACCCAGTTAAGGGTGAGGACTCACTGCTTTAATGGTGAAGGCTACAACCTTCTGTAGAACAGATATACACTATATCTGATGATGAACTGTAGAGTAGACCTACTATCTTGATCAGTTCTAGTGTATTGTAATCTTTCACTTCTTCTTCACATAGATCCTTGATGAATGAAACACA
>MU223970.1:134038-148507 GCA_018584345.1 Thuja plicata | reverse complement strand
AAGTAATCAGCAATTGTGATCTGATACATACAACTTACTTTGCAAATTCAGATCCAATTACAACTCTGATGTTAACTTACTGGATAGCCTGCATTTTCATTTCAACCTTCTGATCTGCTTGGAAATCTGTCAAGAAATCACACATGCAACTCTCTACTTCTGTATTTAGCCTTCTCTACTAGATCATGCCAAACAATAAATCAACTATGCAAATCCTCTTGCATACACATCCACTTCACATTCAATAGCACACCTCTTGCATACTAAATGAATAACCCCTTGAGGTTATCATATACCTCTTTGTTTAGGTCAGATAAATCTTTTGCCGCTTAAACAATATCGTAGATCTTAGGTTAGGTCAGATCCAATAGATCATCCCATATTTGCATTACATTTACTTCTCCAACGTATTCTCTAATTAATTCTTGAAACCATGCATTAATTATGGTTACCCATACATTAAATGACATTGATCAATCTTTAATTAACAATACATATCCCAATAAAATTAACTAAGTTGGCCAGAGATCTCAAATCTCATCATTAATCCAATTACTATAAGTCGGCCAACATCACTGTTTTCACTCAACAATTTCAATGGTGCTCGGCATTGAACAACTTTGCTCGTCACGAACAACTTTTCTTGGCACAAGCAACTTTGCTCGGCACAAAGCAACAAAAAAAATTGTCTTTGAAAGATAAACAACTAATTGCTTTGAACTAATTGCTTTGCCAGAGTGCCAACTGATCAAGTACCCTTTTATTTTCCTTAACTCAACCATTCACTTGGTCTTCTTGTTAAATCTTCTTCATCAACAATAGATATGGTACTCAAATAGATAACAATAGTCTCACTAGTCAAGGTTTGACAGCAATGACAAAATAACAATTGCTTGCAATGTCACTTTCCAACATGAACATCCCGCTGAAGGAAAGCACCACGCTGCCTCTTTCATCCCTAATGAATCCTCCTCCCATAGCTAGACCATTTCAGGTTGCACCATAAAAATTTAATTTTAGCCAAGAACGGGGTGGAGTAGACCATTTGGTCTTCAACCTCTCCATCTTCTTAGAGCTATAAAATTTTAAGAAGGAATCAGGTAAATTCCATTTCCTGGTTAGTAGACAATCCATAGTGGATGGGGGATTAATCAAGGTTTTCCATTTGCAGATAGTGATATTATTCAACAAAAATTTCTTGGTTATTTTGACCATAATTTCCACTGAATTCTCCAATTCTCTAAATATGTAGTTTTTCCTTTCTATCCATAGGTTCCAACAGATAAGGGGGGAATAAGTCTCCATAGTTTCCTAATTAAGGGATGGGATGAGGGATACTTCCAATTATGAATGAACTGCTGCAAATCCTCTAGGAAGATCTAGGTGATGCTAAATTTGTCAATAATCTTGAACAAAACTTTAGCAGCAAAGGGGTAGTGAATAAGCAAGTGAGAAATACTTTCCTCCTCATGCTTACACAGAACACACCTATTGACTAGAAGAAAACCCCTTCGCTTAAGATTATCAATGTTGAGGAATTTTCCATGAAGAGTCATCCACCAAAAGAAGTTAATTTTTGGGAGGAGTTGGACATTCCAGACTTATCTCCAACACTGTGAGTCATTAGCAGAGCTAACAATGTAAGTATAAGTAGATTTCATAGAGAAAGATCCAAAATGACATTTGTCCTAGACAAACCTATCCTAACACATGGCCATAGGGATATGAATATCATTCAAAATCTTTTGAAGTTCTCCCATCTGAGGGACCAAATGAGGAGAATTCCCACTACAATTAGACAACATTTCCCAACTCCTTAAAGGAGAAACATAATCAATAAAACTGGATCCAAAGTGGTTCTTAAGGGTCCTCATGAGAGGGCTAAAGGGACCCAGAGAAAAAAATTTCTCTCCACACCATGTGTCTTCCCAAAATTTGATTCTCTCCCCGTTACCAACCTGCCAACTTAACCCATCCCTTAGAAAACTTCTACATTTAACAATTTTGTTCCATATTTTAGAGCTTGTGGGGAGGTCATGATCATATAAGATTAGAGAAGGTTGGGTTGTTAAAATATTTGACCTTCATAATCTTGTACTACCCAATTGAGTCCCTGACAAGGAGTCATCTGATTTTAGTTAATAGCACTCTTTTGAGGTCAGATATCCTTCTAACACCTAGACCCCCCATAGATTTAGGCTTGAAAACTACCTCCCAATTGACCAGGTTGAGTCTAGCTTTCTCCTCCATACCAGTCCATAGGAAGTTTCTTTGGATTTTCTCCAATTTCTCAGACATTCCTCTAGAAATATTAAACAAAGAGAGAAAATACATATGTATCCCTTGAAGATAGGCCAACAATAATTGAATCTTACCAACATAGCTGAGGACTTTGCCTTTCATACATGCAAGTTTATTTTTCATTCTTTCAAATATTGAGTTCCAAAATTGCATGGTCACATCCTTGACAGTTAGAGTTAGACCACGGTAAGTGTCGAGAAGAACAATAGTTTGGAAACCAATAGTATGAACTATCTTCCTTTGGAGGTTTTGGTCAGTATTGAAAAAATAGATCTTTCTTTTGTTGTAATTTATCTGTTGTCCTGAAGTGATAGCATAATCATTCATGATTTTTTTCCATTCCCTATCTTCAATGATAAAAGATTCTCTAAACAAGAAAGTGTCATCCACAAACTGCTGCAAGACCTCAAGGCGTAAGGAAGATGCAACTTTCATACCCCAAATTTTGTCATGTCTTGCCAGGGAGGAAACATTCCTGCCTAAAACTTCTGCAATCATGATGAAAATGTTAGGATTGGATAATACTGAGAGGGGGGGTGAATCGGTATTATAACACTTAATAAAATTCTTCAACCATTTAAACATTAACCATAAAATTTTAGTAAAGAAAAGAACATAAGAAAATGACACATTACTCATAACACCATTTTTTTTTTTGAGGAAACCCTAGCCAAGGGAAAACCCCGGTGGGGATGGTACCCACAAGAATGTACTAAAGTATAATGTCCCTATTAGGAGACTTAGTCTTATTGAGAGCTGAATATTACATAGCACATTTCCTTATTAAATGAATTACAACCCTATTAAAGGTTCACAACACCCTGTTAGGGGCCAACTAAGCTTATAGCTCTTACAAAGTAATTATGATTACAAAGTGTTCTCAGTCATGAACAAAACAAGAAACACTAGTGCTTAGATAGTTCCTGTATAGATCTTCAATGATCTCTATCATTCTCTACTCTGCTATTCTCTCAATAGATCATCCAACTAACCATCAACAACCTCATATCTTTATCAAAAAGATCTTACATATATATCTCACAACTTTACAAAGTCGGCTCCCAATATGAATATTACAAATATTACAAAGTCGGCCTTCAATAAAAAATGCATTTAATATAGTAAATATCAAATGCATATTCAGCACTCTTACATAGTCAATGTTTAGGTTATCAATAACCAAAAGCCAAATTTGATTCCCTGGAGTCCAAGTCATACTCCCTCAATCTTCGCTAGTGTCCAACTGCTCTGTATCGTTGTTCTGCTACAGTCTGTCTATCTTCAATTCTTTCTAAATCATCTTAGGCATAACCAAAAAAAAATCAATCTTAGGTGGAGGTCATACATACCCCATACTATCTTCCTCTAAGCTCTCTTTCTCTGATTCATCGATCTCGATCTTTGATATCCAAAATACTTCTGTAACTCTGCTTCTATACTTAGTCGATTTCTGAATCAGCAAAACTTATCTTTATAGGAATCGATCTGAAACCCAGATGTGTTTCCATAAATGAAAACCAAAAAGTGAATCACATTTATAAAATTGATCACTTGCCAACAATCTCTCCCTTTGGCATTGATGGAAACACTTAACAAAAAATTAATAAGTGTTCATACAAAACTGTCTTCTCTATATTCGCTCCTTCCTCTTCTTGTCGCTTCTCCCATATATATATATTTTTCTCTCTTCTCTCATATACATTTTTTTTCTTCTCTCTTCTCCCCCTTTGACAACAATGACAAAGGTGCATAAAAAATAATAATATTTAGTGCGTGCTCACTAGTTTCAGAATGTCTTGAAAGGAATCTTCCAAGATCTTCACTTCTACATTCCATGTTTTGAACAATATTTGGCTAATATGAATTAAGCCATTCAGTGCAAACAATGTGGTCTCAGATTATTTCATTTCTGTGAGCATAGATTTAGTCAGTGAATCTGCCACTTTTTCCAAGTATGAGAGATGAACCTCAAGTATGGATAGCTTAGGAGTGATAAAGCTCTTCAGTAGATTAAATCTTGTCAATACTCCCCCTTTCTCATTATCCAATACACTGAGTTTAGCCAAAATTCTTGTGACTTCCTTGTCTAGCTCTGTTGTAGATTGTGAATATGTTTCACAACCATCCATCATAATTTTTAGAGTTTCCCTCTCTTTGGCAATAATATCCTCTACGTTCTGAACATGCCTAATAGGATTCATGCAATAGCTAAACAATTTTCTCCCATGTCCAATGCAACTCTTTGCATTTGTCAAACAAGTTTTCACAATGCCTAAGTCCCATGTGATAGATTTGCAAACTTCTGTTAACTTCTTTTCTGAATATTTGATCTGTGTCTTGTCCTCTGCAATCTTTATCAAATTCTCATAGTGCCTATCAAATTCATCAAGTGTTATTCTCATATTTTCAATATCATCTTTGTGCTGGAAAACAATAGGTACTAGAAGCAATTTGTTCACAGTATCAATTGCTCTTGTAATTAATTTGGCCTTTTTGTCTCCTTTTTGTTCTGATCTTTCCTTGGCTTTGTTCAATGCAGTAAATGCTAATTTTACCAATTCAACTTCATCCATACTATCAACATTCACATCACTGCTTGCCAACAATGAGATAGATAATGAGTTTACCTCTTTCTTTTCATCCTCTTGTTGTTCTATCTTCTGTTCTTCTTCTTGTTTCTTCTCTACTTCCTCTTTCTGTTCAGCTTCATCTGCTATAGGGGTTTCCACATTCCCTACAAAGGGGTCCTTTTCATCTTGTGAAGTGTCAAGAGTCACTGCCACACCAAAAACATAGAAATCTGGTGGTGGATCTACTTTGCTTTCCTTAGCATTTGTCTCTGTTTCTTTTGAGCTTTCTCCCATTCCTAATTGTGTATGCAAACTGGTCTTAGGAGGTGGGGACTTTTCAGAAGTAGTATTCATTAATATCTTCTCCAATGCCTTTTGAGTTTCCTCGGTGACTTCATCATACTTCCTTGCCATGATTTTCAACAATCTTACTTTTATCCTTAGCAAAGGTTTTAATTCCTTGTATATTCTATCCCTTTCTTGTACAGATATTACATGCAGCATGTTATCAATTTCCTCATTCCTGATTGTATCATCCTCAATCTGTGCTAAGTGTTATCCTTTCTCCAATCTCCCATATAGGTCTATAGGTATACTTCAATTTCTAAAAGAGTCTTTTTGAAAGTGAGTAAATGTTCAATCACAATGTCTTCAATCTTAAGCTTATCTGAATCTCCAAACCTATCATATTATTTGTCAATTGTGACTAGTTTTCCTTGTTTTATTGCTCTCTTCTCTATCATTTTAATGGCAGGCTTCCATATGTGCTTCTCTTCTTTCTTCTCTTCTCTTACTGTGCTCTTCTCTTTAGGTGATGTCTGCATGCTTGATCTAGTTACTCTAGGAGTGATGTTCTTTGTTTGTTGTGATGGAGGAGGTGGATTGTCTACCATAACTACCTCAGGAGTGGGAGGGGCTCCAGTACTTCCACTTGCTAGTCCAAGAGATCTATCTGTCATCTTCTTTTTCAATTATTTTAGTTCTTCTTCTGTCAACCCAGTCTTTACACCACATTCATGTACAAGGTTTTCAATTTTTTCTTTTCCTCAGACCTCTAGTATGTTCTTCTCTCACCTTTGTTGATTTATCCTCATATGTTCCCCATCTTTCTTCTAATGGATCAACTTCTGATGCAAGAATATGTTCTACTTGCATGGTAAGTACCTCAGAACTTACTTCATAACCCATGGGATAACACCATTTCTTTCTAGGTGTGACTGCTTTAAAACATACACAATCAATTTCAACCATGAAATAGATTATATCCTTGTACTTTTCAACAATATCTTCATGTATCCTATACATGTTCTTCATCTATCTCTATAGTATCTTGATCATACCAAAAATTTCACCATCAACCCAAGTAATATTGTGTCTCTTGTAGCTCTGTGAGATTAAAATACCAGTAGGTATCCGAGATTTCCAACCACTAGGGTGTAAGATAGGAAATTTGTGCTCAATATGAATGAACATATGCATCAGCAATGAACCAAATCTGAAGGTCTTAGTTCTGTCCTTCACTAGCTTCACATTTTCAAGAAATTGTTGTGCCAGAATTTTGCATAGGTTATATTTTACATTTTCCTTCACCATTCTCAATTCCATCATGATTAATCCTAGAGATACTGAGTTAGGTCTGCTACTATAGTAGAATTTGTATCCAAGTATCATAGCAATCAATCTCACATCTTGCTGAAGTATGTCATTCACTATCATTGATCATGTGTCTCATTTAGAATGAGTTAGGGTTTCAAATTCTTTCTTTACATGTTTTTCTGCAATAGGGATGACTTCGGTGTTGTCCAGTCCAGTGATTTCATGAATTAGGTCACTACAGATCTTTATAGGTTGATCACCTATCCAAATGAACTGATCATGAACCCTGCTCAACAGTATTTTAAACCATTCATCTTCATCAAATTTGCATAAGTCCAGAATCTTCATTATGCTTAACTGATCAATGTGTTTGTATTCTTCTTTCATGACTCCATTATCAGTCATATACTCCATCTTAGTTGATATATCATCAATTCCCAGTATATCATACTTACAATGTATGTAATCCCTAATATCTTCTACATGTAATACGTCATACGGGGTTTGAGAAAATTCTCCTTATGGATCCTCTTCATAGGACTTAAAAGGATGTTTCTTAAATTTTTACCTAGGTTGATCTACAACATTGAAAATAATAGGTGCATCCATGGCTAGATGATGTAAATACCTTTCTTCTGCTAAATTTTGTGCTTTCTGCTTCAATCGATCACGCACAAAAAATGTAGAATAGTCTGAATCTTTTTGATCTCTGATCTCCTTATCTCTCTCTTCATCAAATGGTAAAGAGATAGGTCATCGAATGATGCTTTATACAAGTTTAAGTTATAAGTTTCACTTTTACTCAAAACTGTCCAGTCGGCTGTTAGATCTCACAAACAAAATCTATGTGTCGACTAATGTTGCGCTCTTAGATGTATGTTATATGATGTCGGCCAAGTTCATACCCAAGCTTGCTTGATCTCAATCCATGAATTTTGCGGCGGGATATATTTTGATGTTTATATCCAATGCTCCCCCTAAGGCCATGATTGGCCAACTAGGTCAATTTTGTTTTACTACCATCAGGCGAAGATCCAGTAGCATCTACTGACTCTCCCTAAATTGATGTCTCACTTGTTTCTTTGATCTTCCATATCTTACCATTGTTTCTATCTTCTTCTTTCTTAAAACAACTTTCAAAATCACTCTTCAAATCTGCAACACTCTTACCAGTATCATTTGTATTCTTCTGTGAATTCATAGGAGGTGGTACTCTTCTGTTGTCTGAACCATTGTACCTACAAAACTTTGCTATATGTCTTGGATTATTGCATTTATAACATATAGGAGGTCTTATTTCTTGATTAACTTGCATCTTACAGTACTTCACAGTGTGTTCAATATTATTACATTTGTAGCATGTAGGTTTCACTCTAGATTCTCTTCCATTGTCTTGTCTATATCTAGATTGATTAGGTTTTCTATATTGTTCTTTCTTGTGCCCATATCCATTACAGTTAAAACAATAACCAAAAAAAGTTCTAAAAGGGGTATTACCTTTGCAGTCTCTCTTCATGTTTCCAAATCTATTGCAACCAAATAATCTACCTCTGAAGGGTATGATTTTCTCTCTAGATTCTTCAATAGAAGGTTTCTCAACATAAATCTTCTCATTTGATTTCTCTTCCTGATTCTTTGAACACTCAGCTTCATTGAAGCCAATACCAATCATATCACCTTTAGGTTTATGTTTGTCTCTCTGTTCATCAATCAAATCACTGCTGGTGTGAAGTTTCTCAATGTGTTTCTTTGCTTCAACAAGTTCACCTTTTATAATCTAATTATATTTCTCCATTTCCAGATATTTGTTCTTGTAGTTGTTAGCCTCATTCTTCATTTGATCTAATATACTATTTAAATATTCTTCAACTTTCTTCTTAGCATCCTTATGTATCTGTATTTCTTTATCCATAGTCTCATTTTCAAATTTCAGGGTCTCATTCTCTTCTTTTAGTTGCCTCATCTGATCTGAATTGTCTTCATCTGAATCCTCTTTTATCTAAACCATAAGATCTTGTCTTTGAAATTTGTTCTTTGAGTTTCTTTATAAATTTCTCAGCTCTTCGCATGTTGAATTTTCACTCTCCATTTTCTTCTTTTTCTTTGTCAAGGTCTTCGAGTGCAGCATCAAAGTTTTCTTGTAGACTATCCAAATCCATTATGATCTCCCTCAAGCTGTAAGACTTTCTCTCCAAGGGCCAAAATCTCTAATACCAATTGTTAGGATTGGATAATACTGAGAGGGGGGTGAATCAGTATTATAGCACTTAATTAAATTCTTCAATCATTTAAACATTAACCATAAACTTGTAGTAAAGAAAAGAACATAAGCAAATGACACAGTACTCATAACACCATATTTTGTTTTCGAGGAAACCCTGGCCAAGGTAAAACCCCGGTGGGGATGGTACCCACAAGCATGTACTAAAGTATAATGTCCTTCTTAGGAGTTGAATATTACATAGCACATTTCCTTGTTAAAGGAATTACAGCCTTGTTAAATGTTCACAACACCCTGTTAGGGGCCAACTGAGCTTACAGCTCTTACAAAGTAATTCTAATTACAAAGTGTTCTCAGTCATGAACAAAACAAGCAACACTAGTGCTTAGATAGTTCCTTTATATATCTTCAATGATCTCTCACATTCTCTTCTCTGATATTATCTCAACAACTCATCCAAATAACCATCAACAATCTCATATCTTTATCAAAAAGATCTTACATATATATCTCACAACTTTACAAAGTCGGCTCCCAATATGAATATTACAAATTTGGCCTTCAATAGAAAATATATTTAATATAGTAAATATCAAATGCATAGTCGGCACTCTTTCATAGTCAATGTGTAGGTTATCAACAACCAAAATCCAACTTCAATTGCCTGGATTCCAAGTCATACTCCCTCAATCTTCGCTACTGTCCAACTGCTCTGTATCATTGTTCTGTCGTAGTCTGTCTGTCTTCAATTCCTGCTAACTTTCTGTAGACATAATCAAAACCAAATCAATCTTAGGTGGAGGTCATGCATACCCCATATTTTCTTCCTCTAATCTCGCTTTCCCTAATTCATCAATCTCAATCTTCGATATCCAAAATACTTCTGTAACTCTGCTTCTATACTTAGTCGATTTCTAAATTAGGAAAACTTATCTTTATAGGAATTGATCTGAAACCCAAATGTGTTGCCATAAATGACAACCAAAAAGTGAATCACATTTATAAAATTGATCACTTGCCAATAGAAAAGGTAAGGTGAAAGGGGGTCACCTTGCCTAATCCCCTTCCCAGCATTAAAGAAACCCCACAGGGATCCATTAACTAGCATAGATTAATGGAAACCTCCTTAATATTTATAATAAACCTCCCTTGGAACCACACCTTCTACAACACTGTATACATAAATTTTAATTAACTTTATCATAAGCCTTAGAAATATCCAACTTCAAAGCCATACCTGGATTCTTGCATTGATCCATGAAGTGAATAACTTCATGAGTGGTAATAGTAGCATCTAGAATCTTCCTGCTAGGAACAAACCCCTTTTGGGAGGGGCCTATAAGTCTATCAAGGAGGGGCTTGATTTTGTTTAAAATGACCTTTGAGAAGATATTATAGATAGTATTGCATAAGCTGATAGGACACAAATCCAACATATACTTGGGGTTTGGGTTTTTAGGGACCATCACAATGGAAGTATTATTCACTTTCTTAAGAAGCTTTCACATTCTGATAAAGTCCTTGGTAGCTCTGGTCAGATCATGTTTGACCACCTCCCAGGATTCCTTAAAAAAAGATGGAGGAAACTCATATGGACCTGGGGATTTGTAGGCACCCATAGAAAAGACCATCATTTTCACTTCTTCCTCAGTAACCACACAAAGGAGATGATCATTGTCAGCATCGTCTAGGATAGAGTGGAGAGAGCTTAAAAGCTTTTTTTTGATTTCAATAGAATCATCCCTAGTAAGCCCTGAATAAGTATTAACAAAATATTGAGATGCCCATCCCCTAATATCCTTATTCTCCATAAGCTCCTCATTTTTATCCTTCCATAGGGATCTTTTTTTTTTTTCTTTTCTAGTGTTTAGATGCTGACCTCTGGAAAAAGGAAGTAGCCTATCATCCTTAGTGAGCCATTGAATTTTAGACCTTTGCTTCCAATAAATTTCTTCCTTAGCAAGATTTTCCTTCCATTTATGTCTCCAACATTCCTCTTCAAAATGAACGTCCAAAGAAGAATCTCCAGCCGCAATATTTCCCTGTAATTGGTCCAACTTTGTCTCAATTTCCTTCTTCTGCTTAAAGATGTCTCCAAACGTGGATTTAATCCAAACTTTCACCTCTCACCTTATATTTTCCAACTTCTTAGAAATTCGGAACATGGAAGACCCTCTTACAGGGATATTTCACCAAGCATGTATGAAATCCTTAAAATATGTATGAGAGTGCCACATGATTTCATATCTAAAGGGAGGAGGACTAGAAATAGATATTTTCATCCAGTTAAAGAGGATAGGTGAGTGATCAGAAATTGTGCAGGGGAGGGCAATGAGTAAAAAGTTGCGGTCAAGATCCCAACTAGCAGAGAGTAAGAGTTTGTCCAACCTAACTTTAATTAAATGTTGGCCCTTCCTTTTATTCGACCAAGTAAAGGGGTTACCATGGAGCTCTAGATCAAAGAGATCATTCCTTCTAATAAACTCAGCAAGGTCTTGCATGTTATCATTATAATCTAACAAACTTCCCATCTTCATAGAGGGGTATAAAGGTGACTTAAAATCACCATAAACCATATAGAGAGATTCCTCATTATCAGTCATGATGTTAGAGATCTCTTCCGAAACAAGGGTCATACCATTTCTAGTATTTGGGGCATAGATGTTGAACATATACTAAGAAAGGTTGTTCATTTTAAACTGAGCAACCAGAAAGTTGTGAGAGAAAGAAATATCTTCTCCCACCAACTTACCCGGGTTCCACAATGTTGTCACACCTAACGAAGCACCATCTACCTCACTATAGTAAAATGCAACCCCCAGCAAGAGTCGGTCAACGATCTTAGTAAAATTCTGGGATGTCATCTTGACTTCTTGAATAAGAAACAAATCAATCCTAAGGTCAATAATGTTCTTTCTGAGAGCATATTTCTTTTGTGGGTTGTTCAAGCCCCTCAAGTTCTAGGATATGATCTTCATTTTTTATTCTTTTGAGTAGCCTCGAGAGTTAATTGACGCCCGCTGGCAATTTATTTGGCCATTTCCTTCATTATGAGGGTTCTTTCAAATAGTTTTTCAGGCTTAGTATTTGTTCCTACATCATCCTTTTTCCTTCCTCTTTTTATTATAATTTCCATTTTCCAATCTCGTGTCACATTCCCCACCAGAGAGGTTGAGGTAGATCTACTGCCATGTGAAATAATGATAGACTTATTGTCCTCCATCACCATTTTAGTAACCGTGGAGGATAGGCCAGGTACTACACATATGCTGAAGGTAGGGGTAGAGCATACCATGTCCCCCCATTGCTCTTTTCTAGCAATGACCTCAGCATTGTTGACCATCATTTTGAGAGAGGGCAGAGCCTCCATTCCATCCCTCACCATAGCAACGTCTGAGGAAAGAACAACATCCTTTCCCATGGGATCATTTAGTAACTCACCCATATTCTCCTCATTCTGAGGGATCTCACCTTCTTCCAGTGTCAACCTCTTATTTATTTCCAAGCGAGGGGAAGAACTACCTTTATTATCCGGTATTTCCATGAGGTCTAGAATGCCCTCCAAAAATGGGTATTCACCTCCCTCCAAACCTTGGAGGTTCTCCATCTCCTTAGATGCATGATACATAGTAATACCTTGGGAATTAGGAAGAACAACCTTCCCAATGGGAGAGACCAACTTAGTACCATCCCCCGACATGCCTGGGGAGGACATTTTCTCCTTAATTTTGGAGTCCTTCACAAGTGGGGCCTTGCAATATGATATGACATGCCCTTGTTTATAGAAACATTGGAAAAATAGAGTAGCATTCTCATAGAAAATAGCCTGTGTCCATTTACCCCACTTAGACAAAGTTTGGGAGGGGACTATTTAACACAACATTCACATAGAATCTGGCGTAGATAAGTCTAGATTTCTTAACAGTAATATTTCCAACAACATTTAAGTGGCCAAAGGAATTCCCAATCCACAGGAACATTCTTTCATCCTAGAATTCCAGTGGCAAACCGGGTATTCTAACCCAGACAGGGGCCAACTGTCGAGCTCAAAACTCGGGTCAAACCTAGGCTTCCACTTTGAAAGGGCTAGGATATGCTTCCCGTAGCACCAAGAACTAGATAAAACAAAAATAAAGTCCTCCTCAGTCATGAATTTCAAAAGGAAGAGTCCTCCTGGAATGGCTGAGACACAGACACTCCCTTTAAGCTTCCATCTCGATTTCACCCACCTTCTAACCATATCAATTGTTGGCCTAAAAGTCAAGAATCATCCAACCAAACATTAGTGAAATGAGGAGGAAATTCTATCCATAATACTGTCAAGGAGGGATATTTCCAGACCATCCTCCCCCAAGAGAAACATGTGGTTGTTGATGCTCAAGTCCAGAGGTGTTCTGACCCACAAGGGAATTTTTCCCTGCACCATCTTAAGTGGAAGAGGTGCGTCTCCTAGCATAACCATCCTTTGGATTTGTGTGTGCAACATCCAAGTCCACCATAGGTTCTTTCTACATAGGCCCATTGAGCACACTACTAGTGAGGGCAATCACTAAGTCAGATCTAGTGCCAACAACACTAGACAACAACTCTGCTACAACATGGTCACGTGTCTTAGGGGTCCACCCATTACCAATGGCACCCAAAACAAGCAAGAGATCTGGGAAAAGCTCTGTAATTGGAGGGGGTCAGGAGTCGGAGGGACTCGGCCCTCCCCAATGATTGCCATGAGTTAGGATCATTAAAAAGTTGCAGAGCTGGGAAAATTGTGTTGTATGTAATTTTATTGTTCATGTTTTGATCTAATGGGTCAATTAAATGCTTGAATAGAATGACAGATATATAGAGTTTGTGCAAGGATTTTGATAAGCAATTTTAGTTAGGATTATTGTTGAGAAGTATTGCAAGGCAATATTTTCTTAGATCTCATGCTATTAGAGAAATTTTGTTGTATGTTATTTTATTTCTTTTGAACTCAATTCCCCAATGGAATAAGGCACTAATCACAACTTGTATTGGTTTTATTGTCAGTTTGGTATTCAAATTCATTTGAGTCTTACCACAAAATTTTTAAATCATGTAGTATCATTTATTTTACGTGTGTTGTTGTTATCTCATGCTCCAATTGGTAGAGGATCACTGGAAATTAGCCATTTCATAAAATTCCCCCTCTCTATTGAGCCTTTATATGAGATTACCTACTTTGTTTTAATGTTATTTACAAGTATGGTGCAGAGATTGTAAATGCATTAATGGATCACCCTCCTAGTTTTTGCAGAGCCCAAAGTGTAGAAGGATTTGGGAAATCCTTGTCAGTTGGTCCAAGTCCTAGAGATTATTAATGATTGGAGTTGGCTTCTCCATAGAACATTAAAAGGTCAACTTGGCCTCTACATTAGTGTTAATAATAACTGAGAGGGGAGGGTGAATCAGTGGCCTCAAAAATATTCCAATAATCAACCCTTAAAACTTAGTACCACAATATTATACCTCTAGTTATCTTCAGTCCTATAAGATGAATGCCTCAAAATACTTATATCAAATTACTACTTCTCGGAATGCTTTGTAAAGCCTTCTACTATATGTTTACCAAATAGCAGTCTGTTAATTTACCAAAAGACAGTAAATTATCTAGAGTATACCGATCAATCTAGTTAAGTTATGTGTAATGCAAAACACTAAAGTAATGACTCATAAACACATTGACACATAGATTTTTAACGTGGAAACCCTGTTAAGGGAAAAACCACTTGGGACCGGTAACCCAAAATTTTCACTCTTCTG
>MU223970.1:115082-133988 GCA_018584345.1 Thuja plicata | reverse complement strand
AAAATTTTCACTCTTCTGAAGTGAGCTCGGTGAAGAGCCAACCCTGTTAAAGGTTACAAACACACTGTTAGGTGTGAGCTTGTTAGAGGATTTAAAAGTTTAGTCTGTCACTTGATATCGGGCATCTCTATGCTACCATCTTTGATCAAACACTCACTTGGCCTGTCAATTGGTATCTGGCATCTCATGCTAACTTCGTGATGAAACTTTTTGATACTCCTTGGGATGTATCTCAATATAGAAATGATCTTTAAATTCCGCTCGGTTAAGAGACTTTCTGAATCAATGGTTAAATTGAAACAGTATGATCTGTTCACATATACAACTTATACTTGCAGATTTTTAGATCTATTGTAATCTCACAAAACTATTATGATCAATATAACTCTGTTTATACCTTTGCTCCACTTTGATTCTGCTCGGTGATTATGTGCTCTGTTGCTCGGTGTCCGCAGAAAACTTTAGCTCTTTCCTTAGCTTGATTGATCAGCAATGTATGAAGTTGCTCTTCATTAGTTTTTCTTTAGAATCCTCTTTTCATTCATTCACCCACACCAATTCGTAATGAATTGAGTTGTCTCTTTATAGACATGATATCAATGTTGTTAGGTTCTTGATCTTCTTGATCTTGGCATGATCCACAATCCTCGCCAATTAGATTTAAAGAAAAACTCTTGTTTTATCTCGCTGAGAGCTTCTTGCCAACTGAACAAAACAGCTTTAAATCATTTACTTATCTATGGCTTATCTTGTCGATGAAAATAATGATAACTACCAATTAAATCTATATTTAGCTCTGCCAGCTAGATATTTTGTCATTTCTTAACTCCAGTTAATTTCGGTGTTTAACTCTTTGATAGCGTCGGTCAACAGTCCAGTTCCCTCGGGCTTCTCCGTCGGTTTACACTATATTTCTGGCCGTCAGGTATGCTTGTGATTTTGCTCGTCGGTAATGCTCATCGATGTTCTTGCTCGAGCATCACTGTCAGTGATCTCTATCCGTTGGGTTCCACTGACCGTCGGTGTTTGTAGTCATAATGTGAATGCTTGTCTTTTATGCATTACAAAAAGCATAATTTTTATCTCTCTGATTCTCTGAAGTCTTTGACACTTTGATTATAACGGATTAGATTATATCAAGTTGACATCAATGACAATACAATCCATTAACTGATTTAATGTTTTGCGTTATCCTTCTGCATTTCAGCTATCAACTTAACATCTTCAAACATTCAATCAGTTACATGTCATCAATTAGTAGTGTAAACCCTTTTCAGAGAACCAATAGGGTGGTTACATGTATGGCTACAAAAGGCGTGACACCTTTTGGATGTAGTGAGTGAATTTTACAGTAGAAGAAAAGGGATCACATCTATAGAGGAATTTTAAATTAGAGGAAGAGGCTAATGACGTAAGGAATGATGAAATTAGCTTAATAAATCAGGGATTAATTAGTTGGTGAAATTTTAGAGGAAATGAGGGTGTTAAGTCATAGGTTAGGTTTAATTAATTAGGATTAAGTAAACCTTAGGATAATAGAACAGGGCACATTTAATTAATTAAATTAATTATTTGTTAACAGAAAGGGAAATATAATTAATTATTTAAATTATTTATATGGAGCGGCAATAATACTTTTAATTTAATTAATTTAATGGTTGGTTACCCATGCATTTTGGTGAGATGAAACACATACCATATAGGCACTCTTGCATTCTTTGTTGTGGAGGTAACCATCTATCCTCAATTGATCAATATTCTTGAGACTATTAGCATTTACATTTTCAACTTACAATATACTTTGGATTGATTGAGTGGTGTTGTTGGGGTCACTCGTGTAGATTGATGTATCATTTGTATCTTTGATTGTTCGATTATTGTCTTGGTTAGCTATTTAATCATTGTTCAAGCAGTGACATTAGTGTCATTCATGAAAATTTACCTTTTTATATTGATCTCCATCTTGGTTTCAAATGAGATTATTTAGGTTAATAATATACCAATATTTTTTTAATACTCATTTGCAACTTCTTTGTGATTTATTGGTGTTCCTCGTGTTCATCTTTATGTTCCTAATCTTTCAAGACATTGTTTTGGAATCTCGTAAGAGAGTCAATTTGTTCTAATGCTACATTAAATGTATCCTAGTAATACTTGCTCTAACGTGTGAACAACTTACTAAAACAAAATGCTGAAATGCCAAAACTAAAACTTGTCTCTAATTTTCTTTCATATCATCGCGTGGCAATAAATCTTACATTGCAAAGTGGATCAGATAACATTAAACTCGAACATTATGAGAAGTCGATGAGTTAGATAAAGTTTAAATAAGCATTATTCACATGCACATGCCCCATTTATTAATTGATTAACATATTTGGGGGAATAGTCACTCGCATATCTTTCTAGGGAATGAGCTCACTTAATAAAGTCAATTGTTTGTTGAAACATAAAAAGTGGGGCCATCACTCGCATTCCTGCAATAATGCTTTACAAACAGCAAGAGGTCGCTAATGTGACCAAGGGCAAGGACCAATGACTCTTGCCCTTTCAATAGCCATCTTCAATATTATGATCAGATAAACTTTTCAAACACACCTTTGGGTATAGTGGGTTAGGGGAGATTGAACCTTGTGACCTCATGCTTAACATAGGAAGCAATCATACCAGATCTGAACCCTTAGAATTTGTTTGTTTGCTATTAATAATAATATATGGCTAAACCTCTTTAGCTAAGAGCCGAGGACTAAGAGATATCCATTTCACCAAATTCACCCCAGGCACAATCCTGGCCTCATCCCTATCAAATGTTGAAGCCTTACACTTGGCAAGACTTGATCCTTCGTGAGCTCATTAAGAACATTTCAACTTCACTAGTAGACCAAGGGCTCATTAACAATACACTACTACTACTTCAATAGTATTATATAATTGTTAAATATATTATGTTGTATTTAGTTATTGTTTTCACACATTGATATTGAATATAATTATCATTATATTATTGAATACATCATTATATGAGTATATTGATTAAGTCAGATATTAAAAATATATTATGTTGTATTTAGTTATTGTTTCCACAGATTAATATTGAATATAATTATCATTATATTATTGAATACATCATTATATGAGTATATTGATTATGTCATGTATTAAATATAGTTTCAAATAATATTAATTGTATTTATTTTTAATGATAATTTTATTTACTACAGGAATCAGGTATAGCAGCTAGTAAACTTTTTAAAGTGACCAATGATGTTGGCGTGACACGTCCTATAGTACCATGTGGGTTGAGGGGAGACTAGACCTCGTGACCTCATGCTTTACCACAAGAATCTCTCACCAATTGAACTAGGCCCCTTGCCCTAATGATGGTATATTTAATAGTATATAATATGTATAATATTAATTATTAATTATATTTACTATTAATGATAATATATTTTATAATATATAATGATGTATAATCTTTAATAAGATTAAATATACTTTACATCATTATATAAATGTATTAATAATTAATAATAGTTAAACTATTTTATATTAATAAAAAAATCATATATTATAATTTTTATTATTTTAAATTTTTTATGTTTAAATTTTTTTTAGCATTATTAATACTAAATCTTGAGTAACTAATTAAAATCCAAAATTTGAAAAAAAAAATGTAGTGTGTGTTGTTTAAGCTCACTCATCACTAAGTCAATCTTTCAATCTACCAATCATTTGTGCTTAGAATTGGTGTTCGGTTACACAGGCTCTTAAAAAATTTGTACACGTATTGTCTTTCCCAAAACACAAAGATAGTTTTGTTAGTTCCTTTCTTAGTGTTTATTAGCTATCTAAAAATATTAGCACTACTTCTGCACTACCCTGAACGCAATGAGGTCAACTACCTATTTTCTTGAGCTAAGTTAGCCTACTATAGTCTATGAGGGAGAATGAATTACGAGGATGGAATTCAAAGAAACAAAATAAAAAAGAATGTAATGTGTCAAAATAAATAAATTAAATTAAATTAGCTTAATCAATTTGGTTCTTTTCAATAACTCAACCTTTTTGTCCACCTTGTGTGATATGTGACTAGAGCTAGTTCTTACACAATCCAAGCTCAACAAAAAAACATATACATTCAACTAAGCATTGACGAGACTTGACTAGCATTCAAATCCACATCAATGAAGCTATTTCTATCTAAATACTATAAGTAGGCACTTAAGCAACACAAAGTAAAGAGAATATTTTACTTAATGAACCAGAGTATATTTATAAGGAGGTAACCCTTATTTATACAACAAAATGAGTCCTTAAGATTAGTCATGTAGCAATTTGGATTGTGAAATAATAACAATGTATAAAAGAAGGGAAAGGAGGGAGGAGATGAAAGAGGGGAGACGGGGTGGGGCGGGTTGAAGGAGCCTTCCACTCTTCATGATGATAAGGCCAAATTCTTTGGTAAGCGGGTCATTAATCATCCAAGATGTACCCAAGGAATTCAGTGGATGAAAATCACTTGATGAGTTAGTGGTAAATGATTGTTGGTAATTATGACCCTTGTTAGGCATTCTACTTGTCAAGTATATGCATCCAAATTGTTGGGACCTTTAATGAAAAGTGAGAGGTTGACATATGTCTAGAATAAAGGCATGCACATGCATAATGACAAGAGCTTCAAGTGACAAATTTAAACATATGGGCTAGGAGGTTTGTTATAATTTTTTCATTCACGAAAGTCAATAGGTGCTTGTTTGTATATGGACAAAGGTTATTGGCACTATTAAGTTGGAAAATTTCTACTATTTGGCACAAAGATCACTGGTAAGGAAGCTCTCTCTCTCTCTCTCTCTCTCTCGGTCCACTTTTATAAATGTATGATGGTCTACAAGGATTCTTTAGATTTTTTACCCAAGTAGGGAGAGACATTGAATATAGAAGGGAGGAGGAAGTAGTGTACCATAGAACTCTTTGATGAATGTTGTGTGCTAAAAACATAACTTTTATAAATTCATGTGGACTCTTACTTAAAAGAGTTAGAACTCGAGGCCCTTATTCATTCGGTGATGATGTCCCTTCAACACAAGCTACCATGATGTTCCTCCTAAGGATGTTGGTCTTGAACTTGGTCATGCTACACTTTTAAGTGTTTATAAATAGTAAACTCGTGTATCTTGCAAGGACATGCCCCCAATTATTGTATTATAACTAATTACTAGTTGTTAATTATTGTAATGCAGGAAAATTAATTCTAACGAAGGTTCATGAGGTTCTCTTAAGAACCAAAGTTCTTACATTAGCATTAGGATTAATTAGATATTTTGTTTTACTATATGATCTTTTTACAAAATTAATTATAACTAGAAATGAACAATTGAAGTTTCAATACATTGCAAATACCCATTTATAAGAATTAGTAAATCTATCATTGTAACAATAGTTTCCTGCTTACTTTTTGGTCTAAGACTCTTTAAGGTCGGTGGTGCCTTTAGTTTCTTTATAAAAACTTTGTTGTTAAAGACTGATATATTAGTACTGTGTTGTTGATTAGGATAGTTTTATTTTGCTATAGTTATCATATGATTGTTTATATGGTTTCTACGTTGTTTCTTACTAGCTAGATTATGAACTCTTGCCATAATATTGCTATTTGTTTTTTATATTATGGGTGCGTTGTTAATGTGTTGTTAACATGCTCTTGTTAGTTTCTTTGTAATTCTTCTTGGCTTGTTCTTTATGGGTCATCACCCTTGATTTTGCTACTTTTATATATCAAAAATAATACAAATACAAATTAATATCAACATAAATAGAAAGTACAAATCTTGGAGATGATTGTGACATTTTTATAGCCTTGAAAATGATCACCAATATGCAATATGGACTTCCTTGTGATGTGATGCACTGTAATTTGATACAGATGCATTTTTTTTTTTAAAAGATAGATTACTCCAAAACATATGCCTACACAAAGAGGATAAAGATCACAATATGATTGTGTACTAAAAACATCAAAATTAGAGCACTAGTTGGAATGTAAACTCTAAAACCCTAACTAAAGTACTTATATAGAAAATTGAGAATTGAAGAGGATATCACTGAGATTATAACTTTCTTTCAACCTAAAAACTTGTACACATAAGAGAAAGAGAAAATGTTGGATTGGTTATTTATGGACTTGCCATAGTCAAACTCTCATTTTCTCAATTCTACCTCCACATGAAGTCAATATAAAGATTATAATTATATATAAAAAAACATAATAAAAACAATTTATGGTACAGGAAGATGTAATGCAAGAGATATGAAGATGAGATTAAATTCATTATGCTAAGACTAGATACACATAACTACTACTGTAGGAAATTTGTATACAATGAGGAGACAACAAGATGGACCATGATCACCTATAAGTTGTCAGAAGACCTCCAATGGTGATTCCAAAGCTACAACAATGATATCTTTCCCAATCTTATCACAAAAGGTGGCATGCAATATACCAAAAGATCATTTTTGTTTTAATACTTGAAAAACTTCTTCAAAAAATTCATAAAGTGTTATGTGAGAGTGAATACATGAATATGAGAGAGCCTAAGAGTATGAAAGCTTTTGTATTCAAAATAGTGAATCACAACTTTTTCTCTCCAATGTGACTACCATGTAAAGGCATTACATTCAAAAAATTCTTGAGAAAACAACGCTCCAATAGTCACTTTGAATCATGAATTTTTACACGGTGCTACCATGTCATGCAAATGTCTATGCATAACACTTCTATCTAGGAAAAATTAACTTAGAAAGCTAGAATCATTAAAAAAATTACTAGATATGAGATATTCTAATGTTCTAAATTTACATTCAAAATATGTTATATCATGAGCTAAAGGGGAGTATATCACGTGGTGTGAAATTATAGAGGTATGCAATTTTCGACACTACAATTATAGAATTGATTTGTACTACAATTATAGAATTGATTTGTACTTTAAAGTATGGGGGTTTTCCTCCTACAAATATTTTCATCACATACATCATTGTATATTTTTTTTGCAAGATTAAATATATTTTACCCATTTCTATTGTCATAGATTAGTAGAGGAAGTATTTTCACACCTTTGCTTCCTTTCATATGGTATCAAAGCTTGATTAACTCAAGTCTTGGGTGTTGGGGATAACATTTTTTGATCTAATATTTGATTTGAGAGGGAGACTAGCGAAAAAGAGATCTTGTAACAAGAAAATAGAAAGCATATCAAGAATAGAAATGGGGACATTTAACAACACAAGCTTTGAGCTCAAAATCTCGAGGAGGATTTGTTTGCATATAAAGATCTATGGGTTGTAGCATATAGATCCAAACTAGTTGCAATATCATAAGATGATTAGGATGTATTGGACAAAAAACAAGAAGCTTCATCAAGCTTTCATTTCCAAATATACAATAAACAACAAAAATCAATGGTTGGCTATTCCCCGTGGAAATTTCATTATTCTTATGAAATGAAAGCTCAGGCCTCATTGCCAAGAACTCTAGAAGGAGATACATCAAGATTGACATGGGTCCAAACCGCCTTTGGAGTGATCCTGCTCTACCTTGTGAGGCCCGTGATTTTAAATGTAGTTGACACAATTGAAAAAAGATACTTCAATTGTCAATTTTGATCAAAAGAAAACATATTGCACAACTCATCAATTAATGCTATCAAATTTCCACACTCTATGCGAAAATTCACTTGTTACCTCTAGATTAGATCGTGTGTGAATTTGGTATAATCAGCATTTCAAATCACACTCTCTGATTCATCATAGGATGAAAGGAGATGTTACGTCTTCTTAGAACTCTCTTTCATCCTAATATACAATGTGATTATCTCCTTAAAATAGTGGTGTTAAGAATTAATCTAATCACAATCCATGATTCATCGTTAGAATGAAAGAGAGTTCTAAGAAAATGTAAGATCTCCTTTCATCATGACGACGATTCAGAATATGATTGAAAACATTGATAATAAAAAAATTCATACACAATCTAATTCAAAAATAACAATTTAGCATCAATAGTATTATTCTATTTTACATTATCATAATACACAAGAACCTTACTAGGGGTAAAGCTCTAAACCCCCATTATTTTTTGCCACGTCGGGGGTATGTCGGCCACACAACGAAAAAGAAATTCCAACACTTGAAACCCGAAAAAATCTGAGAAAAAGAATCTCCTTTGGAGAAAACTTACAAATTCCAGAGAAACCAAATTCTCCGTCAATTCTACAAACCATTTCCCGTCGGGCGAAGAATCCAGTGCTCGCCGTCACACTCCACCGTCAAACCCCTCACCCTGGCAAACAAATTGACGGCCCTTCGGACACCACAATTGTCCAATTTCGTATGATAATCATGCCCGAACATGACGCCACCAGGCCTGAGCACAGAATAAGCCGTATTAATGTCCGCCCAGGCCGACAGAAAATCATGAGCGGCGTCAATTTCAACGAGATCCGCAAAAACCCCCAATTCACAGAGCTTTCTCACCATGGAGACCGTCGAAAACGGCAGCGGCAAAATAGAGGCCGTCAAATTCATGTACACAACATTCTGCATAAACTGGTAAAGCAGCGTCACGTCGCCATTAACGAGCCCTACGTCCTTGAATTTTTGACGGAACCCCGGCCAGCCCCTGAAATCGTCGATACAGAGAATCTGAATCTTCAGCCCCTGGTCATATGCGACCCTGGCCATATGGAGCGCCGAGGCGCCGAGAAAAGTCCCCAATTCGACCACAGTCTGGGGCTTAACTTCCTTAATTAGCCGCTCGAACACAGCCCCCGTGGAGCCCCAGCCTTTGACGCGCTTTGTGCGCAGAAAGGGTTTTACGTGCTCGGGAGGAAATCCGTCAAATGGCGAACTCCCGTTGAAAAGGCCGTCAATTAGCGTCCTCCGGACGTCACTTGACGGCACTGGTTCTGCGCAGTGGGCGTCAAATTGCGTCAAATCTGCCGTCTGCGAAATCTGTTTCTGTGAAATCTGATTCTGTAAAATCTGATTCTGTGAAATCTGATTCTGCTGCTGCTGTTGGAGTAGGAGTAATGGCGTTACTGGTCTGGTTAGCGGTTTGGCGGCGCCGTCGTGAGAAGACACGAGCGGGGATGTTATGACGCCTAGTGTGTATGCAATCGCCGCCATTATCGCCGCCGCTGTGCATGTCCGCCGCTTTCTGTAATTGACGTGGTGGTGATCGTCCTTCATCTTTGCAGGCTTTTGCATGGATCTGAAAATATTGAGGCCTATAATATAATTTGGAAATGAATCTATGTTATCCATTAGTGAAGCTTTGGAAGACTTTGTTATTATATTGAGGATGATGACCTGTGTGGCAGGTGACCAAAGTTTGATGCAAGTGAAAAGGATGGAATTCAATATTTGGGGTTTCGGTTGGTAAACCAAAAGCTTCAAACTGAAAATAATTACTTGTTTTCAGCGGAGCCTCGTGGGATGTCTAGATCGTTCGTTGGAGCCGGTCATATCTCAATTTCTTCGTCTCCTTCCTAAGTCTCCTACTTTTTATTATCATTTTTGTGTGATTAGACAGCAAGTCATTTTGTAGTTTTCAGATATAGATTTTTATTATTTTAAAAAAATAGTTATCTTATGTTCTTATGCCAAGTATATTTTTTAAGCTATTGAGTGTTCTTATATAAATTTAAAATCGTGACAAATTTAGTGGAGTAATTATTATTTAGTTTTTGATGTTAAAGTTGGGAATCGGCTTATGGTGATGTGATTGTGTTGTGGATGATGACTTTGTATCTTTTGGTGACTAGGTCTGTTTGAGAATCCGCCTCATGTACTTTCAGGTCAACCCCTTGTTCTTGGTTGCTTTATTATCAAAAGCTATTATTTAGTAATTCAAAATAAGTTGTGAAAAAAAGGGGGTCAGAAATAAGTAAGTAATTGCATATTGTGAAAAGCACCATATGACTTCACAAATATTTTTCCCTTTTTTATATTTTTTTCTATTTGGTAGATTGTTGATTGTAGGTTAAAAAATCCTAATCTTAGAAACATACAAACACAATTGAAATTCTTTCATATGAGTAGTCTTCAAAATTATACTTTAAGCAACAAACTTCTATATATGCAAACCATTCATTTTCATTCAATATAAAACTTGTCAAATTCAAGGTGTTCATACAATAATGAAGAGATAAAAAAGATTGTGTTTGACAAATTTAGAACTACCGTGTGGACAAAACAAGTTGGTAAAAAAAACACACTAGATTAAAAAGTTCAATCCCTTTAGGAAACATGATAAAAAAGACTACCTAAGGGAGGCAATTAAGGGAAAGGCTAGATTTCGAGTTGCAAATTAAGAACCGGTTCTCACCATCTTGGATGTGAGACGAGTAGATGGATAGTCCCTTAGGAAGAGTGGGACAAAAGAACTTGTCTTTTCTATAATAAAGGAGTGGTGGAAATCGAATTGAACTTCATGTTTGAATGTGCAATATGAGATATTCATACATTATATGAGAACAATTTGACGGTGAGCAATCTAAAAGAGCAATTTGAGGAGGCAAGACTTCACAAAACTGCAAGTTTCTTGATCAAGATCCACAATAGAAAATCCAACATTGAAAGGAAATCAAAATTAATTAATAATATTACTCTTGGTCCCATAGACCAATTGTCTCATGGACATCATTAAAACTCATTCATTCATACTAATTTCAATCCATTTGCATGAGAACACCCACAAATCCTACAATCAAGTATCTACACTATGAATGATAATATGTTGTAATTTTTCAACATCTAAAAATGACTAATACTTTATCATTATGACACCCATAACATTATTCTTCTATCCATATAAATTAAATATTTTTAATTATTTAATTAAAGCAATTTTCTTTTAATAACAAAATACTTCTTATTATTTCATTATTTCATTCACCTTTTCTATCCATAATTAATTAAATATTTTTATTTAACTAATCTTATCATTTTATCCCAATATTAATTAAATAATTTTATAATTTAATTAATTCTCTTCATAATTAAATAATTTTTAAATAATATTTATAATGCTAACACTTCTATCTAAAATTTAAAAATTCATTTAATTTTCCTAGCTTAAATAAATAAAATTAATATTTTATTTATTTCATCTATGCATTTACAACCCCACCTTATTTTTCTGTCTCATCAATTCATGTCATTAGTCTTCACCTCCTCATTTTCCTGCTTGCATTTTTAGCACCTACACTATAGTCAAATTATCACTTTTTGAACATTCACAATCAAGAGCTAGCATCAACCATACATCATCATATCATTGAGTAATCATGGTTATGCTATTTTGAAGAGCAACCCACATCCTAAAGCATTCAAACAAATGTCAAGCAACAATACAGTCTCTTAAGGTCTTTATGTTGGTATTATTATTAATCATTTAATTTGAACATAGATCTTAGACTTCGATTTATGATATTGTGGGTTGTGAATTTGGATCTTGCATTTCATTGTTTCCTATTTTATTGTGATTTACATTTCCATGGCATTCACACTATAAATCCGAACACCATTAATTTTTAAGATGCAAATAGAAAAATAAAAAATAAAAAAAAATGGACTTTCTATTGAAAATGATGTCTTTATGATTTTTAAATGAAGAGAGGTTCAAATAAAGATCTACACCCTAACTTTTGAGTGGTGGTCTTTTTTTCATTTTTTTAATGTTTAATGCTCAAAGAATTTTATTTTGTAAATAATAAATTGTGAGGACTTTCCATTGAAAGTGATGTTATCATGAGCTTCAAATAAATAAAAGCTTTTTTCCCCTTTTTGAATATTTAATGTTCAAAGTCTTAATATGTGCTCAAGAAACGTGCTAAGAATCAACCATCTTTAAATGCTGAGAACTAACTATTTTTAATGCAACTTTACAACTCAAAATACATAAATTACAAAATGTGAAACTCTTAAAATGCATAAATTACAAAATTTGAAACTCTTTTACTAATCACTAGTTTATTATTAAATATTGAAACTAAACATTACCAGTTGGATTTTTCGTACTTTCTCATTCACGTGCCTTGCATGCCTTTGCAATATATGGTTTATTATTAAAAATTATTTTAAAATTAATAACAAATTCCATAATTGCATGCACGTAATGAGATTAATCTTCACAAGCAACATTAATATAAACAATAATTCCCAAGGAAGCTGTAAAAAGTTATTTAAGAAAATCAAATTCTTGAAAAAGCCATGACACATTCCCCATTCCCCCTTGTAGTTGAACCTTTCAAGAATTAACCACTTTTTAATATTTTTTATATAAATCATATAATAAATAAATGGATTTTCTCTTAAATAATATCGAACCATATTAAAAAATTATTAATTTTTAATATTGTAATATGGAGAGAGTATTTTATTTGTTTTCTTCCTAAACCCAAAAAAGTTGTCCAAGAGTAAGTAGAGTAGTTAATGGAATATAAATTTCATGCTTTATAAAAATTATAAAATAAAAATACTTTTCACAATCCCAAGAAAGGTAATATAGCCTAAGTATTGCTCCTATTTCCACAAAGATTACCTATTGTATGGGACGATGTACATGCACTCCAAGAGTTTTGGAATGTATCATCACCGTACACTTTGGGGAACACCTTTTCACAAGCCTCTCTTTTCATTAAGTTAAATCAGAATGAGAATATTAACGAGACAAGATTTCTTGAAATGAGCAAATGTGATATTCTTTCCCTAGCTTTGAAGGACATTGAGGAATAAAGGCTTTTTTGGGTTAGAAAACTTAAGGGATGCCTTATGCTATAAGTAATGTCTCTCTTTCTTTTGACCACTTTTTATGATATTAAATATAAACAAGCTTTTTGTTTTATTGTAAAGTTCTATGGTTTGCAAAGAATTAATTTGGATAAGTTTTGTAATTATAACTTTATGAAAGGTTATGTTTTTAAAATGATTTTAAGGTCTTTTAATCCTTTTTTTAAAGTTAATTATTATCTTTTTATCCATTAAATTAGTTGGTAGTTGGCTTCTAGTTGTGATATCGCTACTAGAATTCAATTGTGTAGTTTTTGAGCCAAACTCATTAAATTCTATACAAATATTTTTGAGATGATTATTTCTTTATAATAAAATGAGATACATAATACGATAATAATGATGATTGTTTTAAACAAGTGGACTATAATATGATAATAGGATAGAACTTTGTTTTCTTAATAAGGAGACCATGATATGATAATGGTGGCAAAACTTTGTTAAGGAGGTTTATTATTTTCAACTATTCTAATTTTTAGAAATTAAACATTATTTGTTCTTTTTCAATTAAATAAATAAATAATTTAAAACTAGTAAATATTATAAGATTCCAACTAACTTTATTTAAATATAGATATTCTCTAACATACCAAACACTTATACTATCATGTTTGTAAGTTTTACTTATACATGACGTATTTTTGTTATGATTAAAAATTTTCATAGTTTAAAGATTTCACTAGTACTAAACTTTTGCAAATTGACTATAATTCTTTCAAGCCAATAAATTGATTTTTCAGAATATGTCCATTTTAGGATTCCGCCATGTTTCTATAGACCAACTCTTTACAGTCATATGTTCATCATGCTAAGACAAGATAATGGTATTAATGTCCACAAAAAGGCCAAAACTTACCTAGAGACTTGTAAGGTCATAAATCATCATTTTGGTTTTTGTTTTTGTAACATGTTTCATAAATAATTTTGCCTATTTCTAAGCTTAAAACCTAAAAAAAATTTGCAAGCATAATAATTTCACATATGTTCGCAAAGAGAGAAAAATATGCAAACAAATACTGATAATTTATAATAAAAAATAATAGACATATATACCAGCAAAATGATATAGGATGTATCATAGGAAAAACCCTCATAAGAAAAAACTCGAACTCTAAAGCACTCATAGACTCAATACATAATCTCATGGATAAATATTACAATATACGTAAAAAATCTCCACTCAAACCTTCTAAAATGTCAATCTTTCTAGTTGTACTCCATATGAAGAAGATGATGAGAATAATGTATCCACACATCCCGATTCATTCTTCCTCTTCGCACATATAAAACCTACAAGAGAGCTAAACCCAACCTTGTTCAATAAGTAAAAGGTTACACAAGTGAACTTTGAAAATCACTCATCTACTTTATTAGATGCAAACAATCTTGTACACAATCACTAAGTGGCTTACATACATTGTGTGCCTCTAAACCACAAGCTTGCATAACCGCGTCCCTCTCATTTAGTTTTTAATACTATGTTTTTAAATATTAAATAATTTTCAATGTACAATCGACATGAAATATTTTTTTCAATGTTACATACAATATATTAAGTGTCTAAAAGAATATTTAATCCATACAATACATGCATCCTTAGATTTCCTAGAAGAGCCTCATTTAAATATTAATTTTACTCTATAAGTAGTATATAATATGTATAACATATCTTTCCCTACAAAACCTATCTAATATGTTTTTTTCTACCCCTAAACCTGCTTACATGCCTAGAATCATCCTTGAAAGTCTCAAGTTAAAATTCAATAATAAGATTAAAGTCATTTGAGTGATGGGAAACAAAAATCACTTGGATTCTAAAGTCCAAATTAAACTCAATTTATTTCAACTTTTGGGTCACAAAAGGCCCAAATTTTGTCACCCTAATTTCATTTAAATAGTCAAATTGATTCCATGTCAATATTAAGACCCCTTCTTCCTCATATTGAATCATCATGTGAATGAAACAACACTCTCAATATTAAGATTTTTCCTTTGCAATCACTCAAACTAATTTTTAGATCTTTATTTCTATATTGCTAAAACCTCTTATGTCATTCTCATTATGTGCCTTCACCATTAGATTTAAATATTTTTATTTTATTCTTGAGGGATTTTTATTACCCAAATTCTTTCGTTAAACCCTTTCTTAAAACCTAGCTTGTCTTGAATCCTTTCCTAAAACATGTAAGTGGTGTTTTCCCATCTTCCTTTTTTCCTCCATTAGCACACACCACATAAAAATAGGTATCTTCCTAATTTTTTCTAATAGCTATGTAATGTCTTCCATATAATATAAACACACCACATAGGAGCAAAAACATCCAATATTTTTAAGGCTTTGTTATTGATGGTTGAAACATACCTCCAAGGGGACTGAGTAAGATGGTATCCTAAATACTTAACTTGTTTTTTGTATCCCTAAATTAGATGTTGAAAACCTCAAAACTCAAGAACTTGAAAGTAGCCTCAAGGTGGATTTGGAGCTAACAAAGTAGAGGATTAGTCATATAAGTTATTAACATTGCAGTGGATTAAGATTTTAGGATTTTTTACAAATCTCTTCCCTCTCTAGAATACATCTCTACATTATAACCTTTCTGATATAGAGGCCAGTGGTCACACATCAATATTATCCTCAACTAGACTCCACATGCTAATGTATGCACTCTTTAAACTCTTCCAATCATGCATCAATACATATTTGATCATATGGTGTTGTGCCTATCCTAATTCACCCACACTTCACTTCCCTTCAAAGACCTATCCACTAGGATCATCCTCTATGGATCCACTAATCCTTGGCACAAAAGAACTCTTCAACATGTCCCCCTTACAACCATTAATGTCTTATCAAACCAAATACACTATGAATCCCACACTTGAATGCAAAGACTCACTCTTGTTGTCCACTATGACAATTAACTCTCCTTACTGAACACTCACAATAACCAATCATTTCAATGTGTCCCCACACCCCTAAATGAAATGAGACACCATATAGGTCTTCCTAGACCCCCTTAGACTCTTTTACACACACCCACCATGCTCATTTGAATCCTTAAACTCAACTTCAAATGAGACAAAAAAAAACTTCCTATTTCACTGTCCTACTAGGACAGTAAACACAAACCTCTAAACTTTTAATTGTCTGACCATATCCTTGGGCACCCTTCCTTCTCCATTACCTTGGACATGAAGGGGAATCTCCCTACAAGACTCATTTTTACCTCCAATACCATAACTCTTTTTGCTTTTATGGACAAGCCTTTAATCCTCAAGACTGTGATAGTCAATATGATGTTTCTTGTGATTGTCCAGTCACTTCTCTACCCTCAAGCACGTTCCAAAGGATACATAGTCCCCTGACACTCCAAGGAAAGCTACTAGAAACTCCCTCCTCATCACTTCCCAAATGAGATGGTTTGATCCACGTGGATCCTAAATGAAATCAAATTATCACTCTCTTGAGTTACCCTCAATCAGGGTTTGTGCAGTTTTCACTTGAACATGGATATCTCTGTCAAAACACAATGAAATTCTTTCTATCAAAACCAAAATGATATTAACTCATGGAAATACCATCCTAAATTAAAATCTCTTGATGTTAATTCATATCCTTTAAAACACCAAATAACAAGATTGTTACACCGAGAAAATAATGAAATACAGTGAATACCTAGATTTTATTGCTTCAAACCTTTACAAACTCAATGTCATCGACCATGCCCTCATTTATCTAGATATTCCCAATTAAATAGACCTCCAAAATACCAACCAACCACTTGTAAATTCCTTCCAAACCGACTACAATCAGTTGGAACCGATTGGTCCTTAGCAACTACAAAGGTTTTTAAAATGTTGTCAAGTTGTCAACTTGACAACCATACATCTAATGACCCTATATACTTGTAAATGGATGATAAATGACTTCAAAGCCTTTAAAAAAAAACTTTACTACTACTCCTAAGGCCAATAAATCACATTAGACATTATATCCTATGATCTTTCTTATTAGCCCTTAAGACTTTATGACCAATTTAGACATCATTTTCCCTAATGCCCTTATTAAATTTCTTCTTATGACCATTCAAGTCATATTACATACTTTTTATTCCATTAAACCTACTAAATACTACTAGCCCCCTTTTCTATTACATAATGACCCTTATAAGGCTATTTGGCTTATCATGGCAACTTTTCATTTTAGGACTCCATTACATTTCATAGGCACTCCCAAATTACAATTTTTTTTAGACCTTTTAGGTCATTTTAGTCTTCAACTCCTCTTGGATCTCCACCAGGATCATGAAGTTACCCCTATAGCCACATGATCATGAGGTGACCCCTGTAACCATGGTGCTCTTGCACCACTTGCAAACATGTCTTTAAGGTCTCTAGCACTCAACCTTCACCTTGGCGTCTATATTATTTCCCATGATTGACAAAAGTGTTTACTCTAGTACCTAAGGTCATGTAATTTATTCCACACAACTATAAGAGACTTTGTATTTTACAATATTTCTTCTTCACTCATACCTACCAACATTTTTTCTTCAATCAACTTTCAATTGATATAAATTCTAAAGATGTATAACCTCTCTCCTTCTCTCTCTTATACATTTTGAATTTAAATTCCACATTTCCTATCTCCTATCTTGTCATAAATTTCAATGTGATTAGTTAATATTATAGTTACCTTTGTCATTTAGCTTGTATTATATTTAAATATATCAGTGTAAAGGAAGAGTAGTAATCTCCTAGGTAAATCCTGTAGGATATTTTTATTTCTACCTTCAATCCTTAGAAAAAATCACAAGACTTGTGTTAGAAACACTGAGAGGGGGGGTGAATCAGTGTTTGTCTATTTATTATATTTCAGCAACTTTAAACATAAATAAAATATATATCAATTGAAGCTTAACACAAGAACACATAACACATGATATGATTACGGGGAAACCTTGATCAGAGGAAAATCCTGGTGGGAATTAGTACCCACAAATATTGCACTAGTATAATGAACCTGTTAAAGTTCCTTTGCCCTGTTAGGAGTAGTCTTTACAATGCAAGTACAATGACCTAGTTGAGGATCTTACCTTGTTAGGAGTCTTTTAAAAATAACCCTGTTAGGCGTGAGGACTCACTGTCCAAGAACCTCACTGCTCAGTAGGATGAAGGCTACAACCTCCTTGATAATAGATATACACTCTATCCAAAAGTGAACTGTTGTATGTAACACAATTGTCTAATCAGTTCCGTTTATGCGCTGATGCTCTTATACTCTTGAATAGCTTTATCTCATTCTGACATCTTATACTGTTCTTCTATATCTCTGCTCTGCATATTCGACCACACTTCTTAATACAACTTTGCATGCTATATATATATATATATATATATATATATATATATATATATATATATATATATATATATATATGTCCATGCCTGAATAAACGCGACTATAAACAAGACCTTAGTCGGCCTAAGAACAACATTCACAACGCTTCATAACAAATTGGCTTAAGCGTGTCTACAATATTTTTTAATACATGATTACAAACTTATTACAATAGGCGCTTAGCCTTTACAAAACAAAAGATTACACGCTAATAAAAAAATTGAAGTCGGCTTGATACTCTATTTTTTGGACTGCTAGTGTACTTGTTCTTTTTGTAACTTATCTGTGCTAACATTCTGTACCATGCATGTATAGGGTAAGCATAAAAACATATCATAGAGCTTATGTCTAAAGGTGCTTAGTCTGAATCGGTCGTATGCACGTGCGTTGGTGCTCTGATCATCTGTATATCTCTATTATGTCTTGTCTTCTATACTTAGTCAATTTCCACTTCAAATTTTGCTGTCAAAACTTCAAATGACTTTGTTGCCATAATGAAAACACAAAATAAGTAATATACTCCCTAGGAGTCAACTTGCCAACAATCTCCCCCTTTGTCATTAATGGAAACAAAGGAATGTGGCCAAGTTACTCAAAATTGACTAACACCAAAAACTGTATATTATCTTCCTTTAACATATACTATATCATAT
>MU223970.1:92161-109985 GCA_018584345.1 Thuja plicata | reverse complement strand
TTAGTACCCACAAATATTGCACTAGTATAATGAACCTGTTAAAGTTCCTTTGCCCTGTTAGGAGCAGTCTTTACAATGCAAGTACAATGACCTGGTTAAGGGTCTAACCCTATTAGGAGTCTTTTACCTAACAAACCTGTTAGGGGTGAGGACTCACTATCCAAGAATCTCACTGCTCAGTAGGATGAAGGCTACAACCTCCTTGATAATAGATATACACTATATCCAAAAGTGAACTGTTGTATGTGACACAATTGTCTGATCATTTCTGGTTATGCACTGATGCTCTTATACTCTTGAAGAGATTTATCTCATTCTGACATCTTATACTGTTCTTCTATATCTCTGCTCTGCATATATATATATATATATATATATATATATATATATATATATATATATATCCATGCCTGAATAGACGCGACTATAAACAAGACCTTAGTCGGCCTAAGAACAACATTCACAACACTTCCAAACAAATTGGCTTAAGCGTGTCTAAAATAATGTTTAATACAAGATTACAAAATTATTACAATAGGTGCTTAGCCTTTACAAAACAAAAGATTACACGCTAATAAAAAAACTAAAGTCGGCTTCATACTCTATTTTCTGGACTGCTAGTGTACTTTTTCTTTCTGTAACTTATCCGAACTGACATTTCATACCATGCGTGTATAGGGTAAGCATAAAAACATATCATAGAGCTTATTTCTAAAGGCGCTTAGTCTGAATCGGTCGCACGCACATGCGCTGGTGCTCTGATCATTTGTATATCTTTGTTCTATCTTGTCTTCTATACTTAGTCAATTTCCACTTCAAAGTTTGTTGTCAAAAATTCATATGAATTTGTTTCCATAATGACAACACAAAATAAGTCATATACTCCCAAGGATTCAACTTGCCAACAACTTGAACTATAGGCTTAAAGAAATTAGACAATCCACCAAACCTATACACTGATTGAAAAAGAAATCACAACATAAACAAGGCACATACCCTTCTTCACTTTGAGCTCCACTAACTCAGGAGGGTATTCCTATGATAGAGATTTGCACATATAATAAACTCATTCCAAATAGAAACTATGCACCTTCAATAGTGGTGTAATTCCCCCACCAAGGAATCAAGAGGACAATGTGATAACTACGAAAAAATAGGCAAATGTTTTTTTTAAACAAGACATATTACTCACATAATAGAACATCTACAAATAATAAGTATCCAATACATGTTATTTTCATTAATACAATATATATGAAGTATATAAAACCAAATTAAAAAGTCTGTTTAGTTCCCTGATGTCGCTACTTTCAATGCATAACCCAATAATATATATATAAACACAAGGTTAGGATTACAATATGCAAAGATCCATATGATTTCGTATAATCTGAAATCTCCTAGATACATGGTAATTATACTGTAACATGAGAAATGGTGAACCACTATGTTATGTTAAGATGATAGCTCACCAAATCAAATGTGGACATGTAAGGGGAATATCCTATGTTACATTAGGAACACCCCACAAAAGGCTTCACCCTCAAACCCAAACCAGATTAGAAAAGCCCAAAATGATGAAGGGATTCTAATGCTAGATATAGATTTGAAGATGAAGTTTCGGGGATTGAATTCCTTTTATGATAAGATGTATATGATATGTAAAATGATATGCAAGACTATGAAAGGAATGCAAACTAAGATAAATGAAATGAAAACTAAATAAATATGATATCAGATCTAATGTATAAAAGTAAATGCAAGATGAAAAGAAGAAGAATGAGCTCACCTTGAAGCTAGGAGAGGAGGAACAAACTTTAGATCTAGAAATGACTGTAGTAAAGCTGTCAGAATAAAAAACTATTATGGATCTAGAACCCTGATGCATATGACTTCCAACTATGAAATTTTTAGATCCTCAGGACAATGCCAACTCAACTCGACCTAGTCTGAAAAATTTGGCCTTGTCTTGAAGAATCAAAACCTGATAAATTCTATAGAGGATCAACCACTGATTTTGTAACTCCAAAATTTTGGATCCAAAACTCTAGAAACCTCTTCTTTCATAGAAGAAGAATGGGAAATTGTTGTAGAAAGGGGATTGCCTTGGTCAAGCCCTTGTATAGGAATTAACGTTGAAATGAAATAGAAAAGTAATGTAAACAAGATAAACGTCAAATTTACCTTGCATGAAAAAACCTCATGGATGGATGTAGAAATCAATCAAATCCACAAGGATGCTTGAAATGTATGTTTAGAATGTGTTGTATAATAAATTATTCCTTCACAAATTCAATGGATCTACACTTTCCAAATCCTAGATCTTCAATGAGTGTGTGCTTGAAATATTGAATGGAAAAGAGGAATGGATCTTCTTGATTACTTGAGAATTCGACTATTTGGCCACCATGAGAGATAAATTTTCATCAATGAGAAAATATTTAATTTTATTGAATGGAAGAAGACCTTGAGACTCGGAGATATCCAATTGGATGCTTTCCTTCAAATCTTGAATCCACCACTTCAATTGCATAGCTTGAATACTTGATTATTTGCACTTGAAGGATAGTTTTCTCTTGAGTATTATGGATAGTAATGGATTGCTTGAATAAAGAATGGATTGTCAAAATGAGAGGAATAGACCCCCTTTTATACTCCTTTCAGGATTCAAAATTGACAAGTCGACCACAATTGAGATTGAGACATAAAACACCCCTGCATTGGGATCAGAACCCACCTAAAATTAATGCCCAGGGACAAGGCCAAATTGGGTCGGCCTTGTCTAGAATGAGGCCAAAATAGCTTGGCCTAGTCCTAGAAAGGTTAATGCAAAGAAAATCCAGGGCTTGGGAAGTGTGAAAAGTCTCGAGGAAAGAACATGCAAGATGTGGGAAATCAAGCATAAAGACATTGGATCTTGAAATTACTAAAATGGGGTCTAATAGGTCCTAAAAGATATCCAATAATGGGTGCTAAATTTTTAGGATAATACATTTAGCCCCCACTTTAGTGGGATCATGAGAAAAGCTCATGCTTACAGTAAAGTAGATCAAATGTATAAGATGATCTCATTAAGGTCAAGGAGATTAATAAACATCAAGCCTCCAAGTGACTTAAGTCCTCATCAAAACTAAAATAAGAGAGGCATCACGAGAGAGAGAGAGAGAGAGAGAGAGAGAGAGAGAGAGAGAGAGAGAGAGAGAGAGAGACTTTCCTATTGTGAANCGAGAGAGAGAGAGAGAGAGAGAGAGAGAGAGAGAGAGAGAGAGAGAGAGAGAGAGAGTCTTTCCTATTGTGAACCACACAAGGAAAGTGTTGCAAAAGATGGAATCGAATAGTCTAGAAATTTGTATTATGCTAGTTCAATCCATCAACAAGGTAGTCCTTAAGGAAATTTCTTCCAATAATGAATCCAGAAACAAAACAACCAGTCTTAAGGTAAGGTAAGCTTCCTTAGGGATCAGAGAATTATAATCAGTCAGGGGACCAAATGTGTGTGATTAGTCTAGGACCAAAATGAACAATGGGGATGACTCTAAGGATCTACTGAAAAATAACATTAAATCAGTGCGTGTGTGCAAAAATGTGAGGCAAAGTGTATTCCCCTATGTTAAAGCTATTGCAAATGCCTTAACGAGAGAAATGGATTCAACATAGTGTACATGCATCTACAAGAAACATATTTCCACTATGAAATTTCCTGAGAAAGGATAAATCAAGGAAAATGAAAACATGACAAAAGAGAGCATGAAGGAGATCTACTAACTCTGGGATCAGTAGGTCATATGAGTTACAAAGGAGAGTCTTTTTGGGCCAACATCACAAAGACCAAAAATAATAGCTAGCTACCATTTTTCATCATCCCAAGAAGACAACACAAAGGCATATGTACAAACACTGGCACAAACATGACATAACATGTAACAGCATATAGAAGAAGAGAGACAAAAATAGAAAAATGTGTATGACATTACAATTCCTCTATCACATTGTGCCAATGGATCAAAAAGGGTCATTTAAAGAAATCTAAACAAAACATGAAATATGCGGCACAACACGAGGGAAGCACATCACAACAAATATCAAGACAAAAAGAAAATAAAATCCACCGTACAAGTGGAGCTATTCAAGCATATCACCTGCCCTCCCCCATCTCGGTCCATAGTGTTTAGGGAAGGTGGGAAAATTGCAAGAGGAGAAACATCAAGCACAACAGATGGAACAATATATAGTTCCAAACAAGGACTCTACTATGAAGAGAGGTCACTGTGTTCGTTACTAGGAGTGATAGATAACTGTTGTGAAAGCATAGCTGGAAATCATATTCAATATCTATAGTCTCACACATGTCAACAAAATCACTACCATGAATATCATTGTTAGCATCAATAACATCATCATCAAGAGTATGTTCTTCATCTAGATTAATTGTAATAGATTTCAATATATGAATAGCATTGTCACATTTGTTCTTTTTAAATTTGTTTAAATTCACTTCCTCCATTGGCTTAGGCATGAGTTGGTTAAAGGGAAGTGAAGCATGAGGAGGTGTATGAGGTGAAGCAATGTTTTGAGAAGCACATTGATGAAATATAAGAAGTACACTTGCGGTGACGATCACGAGAATCACAGTTACATTTGGTCTTGCTAGAAATTTGAGTTGGGATAGGATCAATCAACATCGGGTCCTTTTCTTCTTTACGAGGAAGAATCGAAGGAAACACACTAGGTTGAGAGATGGGTTGAGAATTATGTGTATAAGAAATAGGAAGAGGAGGTATAGGTGTAGGAAGAAGTCCATGTCCAGGGAAAAGAGATGGAACATCCTTAGGTTTTCAAAGTTCATAAACATTTTGATCCTTGTAGGCTTGGTATGCTCTAAGGATATGGCTAGGATAGGTTTGAGTTGGCTGAGGCATAGAAGGCAAAAATAAATCAAGGTCAACTGAGTCACAAGGCACAAAAGGATGATAAAGACTATGGTTAAAATTCATGATTTCTCCATTATGAGTAAATTTAACACATTTATGAATAGGAGAAGCTACAACATGCATGGAGGTAAGCCAAGGAAGACCAAGTTTGACTTGGAATTGATCAGAAGTTGGAATAACCGTGAAGGTAACATCTAAATTTTTACCACCAACTTCAATAGGGAATGGAATGGAACCATGTGAAGGATAAAGGAAACCATTGCAAGTTTGAATCCTAACATCAGATTTATCATAAAAATATTTTTTCAATTTTTATTGTAAATATGTTCTTCAGTTATCACATTCACCATGCAAGTGGGATCAACAAAGGTGCTACAAGTAGGAAGGCCATTAACCTTTTCAACAATATAGAGAGGACCATCATATGCTTTAATTATCTCAGTAGGCTCAAAGTTAATGCAAGGCGGAGATAGAGGTTTATGTTTGACCTCCTCAACTCGGTTAACAACATCATTGGCTTCATTAACTTTATCATTATAGTCAATACATTAGGAAGAAGAAGGTTGATCAATAGTGTTGGTTGAATGAGATGAAAAAGGATTGGTATCGATTTTCAAGTTTTGGTTAGGAGGTGCCATAAATTTGTTTCCTTGATCATGGTCACCATCAACACATATATCCTTAAAATAATTAAGATATTTGATAATTCTCTTCAAACGGAAACACTTTTCAGTATCATGCTTAGACAGACAGTGATATTAGAAAAAACATTTGGGATCAAAGTATTTGGATTGAGGTTTAGAGGGGTCAATGGATTTGATAGGAGGAAGTGTTAACACATTAGAATTAATTAACTTCAACATCACATTATGCAAAGATTTAGAAATTTGAGTATAATTACGAGCATGTTTAAAAGTGAACAACAAAGGAGCCACACCTTTGGATGATGCTGCCACTTGTTCATCAACATTGTTGGATGATTTTTTTATTTTGATGTAGTTATTTGATATATGAAACTAGTTTAAATTGGATGTGACATCACTCTTATCAATGAGAAAATGATCCATTGGAGTGGTGCTCTCAAATTTACTCGCTTGTAGTTGATAATTATGAAGCACTACACATAATTGTGAAAATGAAGAGAATTCAAAAAGAAGTATCTTATCTCTAATGTTACTTTGTAAATTAGAAATAAAAATGTGTTGCACATCAATATCATGCATAGGATAAAAAAAATTAGAATGCAAATTCGTAAATATACCAATGAAATCACGAACTTTTTCTTTAAAACCTTGTTTACAATGAAAAAAATCAGTTTGAGATATTTTAGGACCAATGTTGTTTTGAAAATTTTCAATGAAAGCATTATCAAATTTTTTGGAAAGAATCAATTGATAAGGAGGCAAGGAACATTACCATTGCAAGGCTTTTTCTTGAAAGGTTCTAGTAAACAACTTTTCCATAAACTTATGGTCATGAGAGAAATCACTACACAAGGCTTGAAAAGTTTTGACATGAGTCACAGGATCACCCTTACCATTATAAGTGTCAAGATGTGGAATATCCATATATTGTGGGATAACAACACATATAATTTCCAAAGAAAAAGGACTAGAAATATCACAAGTAGGAATGTTTAACTTGGATTTAGTCATGGAAGCATTTTTTTTTCAGCAAATAAGACATAGTTTGAGCCACACTATTAATGGTAGAATTGGTAGAAAGAATGGTGGGAGAAGAAATATTAGAAAGTTTAGGAGCATTGTTGAAAATTGAAGGAATGGTTGAGTATTAAAAAGGAACACTATGATAAGTAGGCATGGAAGAAGACAATGAAATAGATGATACACTTGAAGGTATAGAAGGAGCAATAGGATTAGGAAGACTCACATGTGTTGGATTAGAAGTTTGAATTTAAGTTATTATTATAGGTGGAGCATAAGCAGACACACTAGGGATGGAAGTAGAGATAGGAAATAAGTCTCAATACTTGTAGTGGGTGGAGTATAGCCTAATTCTTGAGCACAATATCTAATGGGTTTAATATTGGCACCAATAAGATGAGAAATGTTTTTTATTAATTGAAAAATAGGTTTTGAAGGGACCCAAAACCCTTTACAGATAGGTTACATTAAGATAATCAAGAAAAGAACCCTAGACAAAATGCTTCCAAAAACTAGCAGACACCCAACACCACAAAACCAACAACGAGCACAACCAGCCAAAAGAAAAACCAAAAGAAAGAGACACATGAAACCATTACTAGGCCCAAGGGTACCTACCACCTCCTTTTCAAGGTTAGAAATATTCTAATCAACCTCCTTGAGATCCAGAATCTCCTTCGGAACAAAAACCTTCTTTTTCATGCTTTCCCTAGTCCTTCTCCCAGGGCTAGAGCCTTGACCAACAACATCCCCAGCGTCAAAATCTAGATGAATAATTTTTTTCTTAGGGGAAGATTTTTCCAGATTCTCCACCAAGTTGTTGAGATTCGGAATAGAAGCTTTGATTCTCTCATTATTGTTCTAGAGAATCTTATTTAGCATGTTCTCCTTATTCTCCAATCTGGTACACAGAATCTCCAATCTTTCCTCCAGAGAGCATGCAGACTTGTTCTCATGCTCCATATTCTCAATCTTAGAGGATAGGGCACAATGCTTAAAATTAAGGCTCTTAATCTCATGGAAAGTCCATCTATTAAGCTGATAAGAGTACACAGACATAGCCTTAGCCATTTGAAGAACTCCAAAAGTAGGTTCCCTCTTATCTTGCATATCCTCAATAAATAGTTGAACATTGTCTTCATTTTGGTTCAAATTCTTAGTGGAATTTTGGGCTTCTTTAGAGTCCTTGTTATTCTTTTTAGTTCCTTCATGAGATATTGGCATATCATGCTCAAAAGAGCTCGTATAGTCGACTAGGACATGGAATTTCTCCTTAACCATACTCTTCAAATTTTCCATGAGCTCCATCAAAATACGGCTTCTATTCTTCAGACAGGCACTAGGCGTAGGCTCCTGCAGAGCTTCAATATTCCTAGCAATGCATTGATCATAATTCCCTTTATTATCAATACCTTGACCAAAATCAGCATTATTAGAGTTATCAGAACCCATTCTCTCTTCCATCTTATCTTCCTCATCTTTTTCGTTATCATCCTCATCTGTGTCCATGTCCTCCTCCTCCTCCTCAATATTTTTTTTCTAGAATATCAGCAATACACTCCTCCTCACCTTCACCATCTTCAGTTTCCATGCTCTTATCATTATTGAAGTCTTGCTCCTCCAGGATACATTTATTTTTTTTGAGATAAATAGGGGACTTCGTGTTCCCACTTCCAGACTCCTCCACCTTCCTTTTTAATTTTTCTTTTTTAGGTTCAATTGACTTTTGTAACTTCTTTGAAACTTTATCCCGATAGTACTCATAGATCAAATAGATAAGCCCTTCCTAAAGCACAAGCTTTTTAGATTTCTTCTTATGGTCCCTAATACTATGATTAAGGGAACACAACATATAATGGGGAAAATAAACATACATTTTATGCCTAAAGTGGTTCAACAGAAGAAAATGGTAACTATGAGCCTTAGTATAATGACTATCAACAATAATATATTCCATGAGGGAAATGAGAACCTTCCTCCATATCATCTTGATGTGATCCACATCATAGAAGCTAGAAGAATTAACAAGTTTTTCCCTCTCAACATCTTCTTTGGGAAACAAACTAACAACTCTATCAGAAATCTTCCTATCCCTAAAGAAGTTCATACCTCTGTGTTGAATACCCATGACTTCCACGATGAGTTCTTCATTTAGGGAAATTTGTTTTCCATAAAGTCTTCTTTCCACCCTCCCAAAAATCTCTTGGTAACGTTACTGTCAATGCCATGGAGCCTTTCCATAAATGACATAATACCTCCTTTCTTAAAAAATTTCCAGACTTTCGGTTTCTTCCTCCATTTTTCATCGTTGATAGGTTCTTCACACTTTAAACCTCCTCCCATTTTGACAGTCTCAAAAATTGTAGGAGAAAGATGAGCTTGTTTCAGGAAGCTCTGAGAGAACACCAAAAAAATATGGACCCACAACATGTGACACTAGTTAATAGCCTTCATAATTTCAACTCTTTTTGGGCTTCTAAATAACCCTTCGTTGTACCCTAGATGCTTATCTATCATAATCATGATTACTTAATATTACTTCCACTTTTCTATTAGTCTTATCAAATCTAATGAAGGACAAGGTGTCATCATTTACATCCTTTTCCCCATGCCAAGTGATGATATTCAGAGACTTGACACCCAGGTTAGCCAAATCATTCGCAACCAAGCTGGCCTCTCTGTACATGTGGGAGACGAAGTGATTATTAAAATAATTAATTATATCTATAGATTCCATAATGATATGATTAATCAACCATTAAGCCTTAAATTCACCTCTTAGAAATATAATAATATTGTTTGAGACACCTTCGACCCACACATTTTTTTACTGAATATTTTGTGCCATTTTAAGAGACTACAGTGCTCCTATGGCCTCAATGACATGGTTATTTTGGAATTCCAGAGGAAGAGAAATAGTCCCTAGATAGTTACCATAACTATCCCACACAACACCCTCACATCCAGCTTGACCAGGGTTCCCATTTGCCGCACCATCAAAGTTAACTTTGACCTAGCCTTGAGGAGGAGATAACCAAACCACCCCATCTTGTTTACTTTTTTCAGATCTTTTCTAGCCCTCAGACACCCAATCCTTAGAAGAGCTAAGACCTAAATCCAAATAATTAAGATTGTTAGAGTTCTGAAAGCATAAAAAAATTCTTGAATGCCCTTATTTTTTTTCAGAAACCACAAGAGATGAGGAATATATTTCCCTAAATATTTTGTTGTTGCACTTTTTCCATATCTTCCAAATAGCATGAGGAACCATCATCATCCAAAAGGTTATGTTTATAGGAATATCAGTTGAAATCTACTAGATGAAAAAATCCTACAATGATCCTAGGAAAATCCAGCATAAATTCCATGTCTGGAGAAGCTTTGTCCAGACCTCCCAAGAGAAGGGGCATTCAAACATTATATGATACATCAATTCCTCAACATTCTTACAAAAATAAAATCTATTAGGCATAACAAAACCTCTCTTTCGGAGGTTATCAATAGTTAAAACTTTTTTCTGAAGAAAGAGCCAGTAGAGCATGTTAATTTTAGGAATCAGAGGCTTCACCCAGGACTTAGACCAGAAGGATGGATTATCAATAGAGAGATTCAAAAGACCACAAAAAAGAGAGACAAAGTACTTTCCTAAAGAGGTAGTAGCCCATACTAAGGAATCATTTGTATCCATCCTAATAGACCATGCTTGAAGAGATCTCATGATAGGCAGTGATAACTTTAAGAAACTCCCTTTAGGAAAATATGTAAAATCCTAGCGAATCCTACACTATTTTAGGAGGAAACAATTAATATTATTAGTGAATTTTTTTAATTTGAAAGGATAAAATATTAATTTTACTGGCAAATTTGTTTCAATCACATGAAAAATTTGTAAAATTCTGGCGAATCCTACACTATTTTAGGAGGAAAAAATTAATATTATTCGCGAAATTTTTTAATTTGAAAGGATAAAACATTAATTTTATTGGCAATTTTTTTCAATTGTATGAAAATTCTATAAAATTATGGTGAATATTTCATTATTAAAGAAAATAACTTAATCAATTATCAGACTCGAAGGTTAAATTTTCCCATTTTATCGGTACAATTACCCCCCATTTTACCATGAGTTATTTTTATATTGGCTGATAGGAATTAACCCTTCTTTTTTAACCATTGGATGATCCAAAATCAATGACGTGCATTCTATTTCAGGCCAAAGTCTTAAAGGACACAAAGATTCCACCAAAAGTATTTGGAATAGAGACACATGTAAATACCATTGGTGAATATGGGTCATTGATTAAGATAAGCTTTGGAAATTGTTGGAAAAAAAATTTCAATTTACCATGTCCAAAAACTAGATTTGATAGGCTATATTATGAAAGAAAAGGAGAAAATTACATAAATCGATGGGTGATGGGCCCAAAAATTCAACCCAATATTTATAAAGTTTGGGCGACACGCCCAACCCAATATACATATATTATTTGCCAAATCCCAGGTTGCTGGCATGAGACATTCGCCAAATGGTGAATATTCGCCACTAAAATTATTCCTGATGATAGGATCAAGAGAGCTGTCTATCTCATTTAAATTCACCATGGCCTCATTCTTCCAGTAGTCACTAACAAGAAGGCCGAACAATTATTTACTCCTTTCAGCAAAGAAGTGAAAGGCGGGGATAGCTCCCAAGGGTTTATCCATAAGTCCTCTATCTTCCCAAAAATGAATACTATTGACATTCCCAAAAATCTACCTATTACATTTATCTTCAAAATCCTTAGCTTTTTGGATTCCATTTGAGATAAATAAACCTTTTATGGGGGCCTCTAACTCAAAAAAATCAGCAATAGAGGGACAATCATAAAGATATTCACTTTTCATAATTTTACTCCATTCCTTTCCACCCCAAAATTCCTCCACACTTGTTTAGCTAGAAGAGCTTTATTACAAGCTTTGATAGGGCTTATGCCAAGACCTTAGTGTCTCCTAGGCTTACAAACATTTTCCCACATAGTCAAAGGCATTCTTTTATGTTCTTCCACACCTAACCAGAGAAATCTCTTCTGGATCCTCTTTATACTCTTAGCATATTTAGAGGGAATCTTAAAGAGAATCAAAGCATAGGTATGAAAGTTTTGAAGGGTAGATTTCAGGAGCTGAATCTTACCAACATGGCTTATGAGCTATCCTTTCCAACCCGCTAACTTTATATTGAATCTGTCAATGAGAGAAGACCAAAAGGAGTCAAGCAACTTCAAATCCAATGGGAGGCCAAGATAAGTAGAAGGGAAATCCCCAATCAAACACCCAATTATTCTAGAAAACTTTATTTGAATTTCCTCAGGGGTGTTGATGAAGATTAGGGAGCTTTTATTCTAGTTGATCAGTTTCCCTGTAGCCCAGGTGTAGGTATTAAGAGAATCTTTCATATTCTTAGCTTCTTTAATAGAAGAGGACCCCATAGGGATGGTATCATCGACAAACTACTCATGAGAACAAGTAAGATTGACAGAGGAAGGTTTGAGGCCTTGAATGATACCATTTGTAACCATTTTAAAAAAAAATCTTCCAAGGCCTTCAGGAAAAATTATGAAAAGGATAGGAGAGATAGGATCTCCCTGCCTGAGACCCCTAGAAGGATTGAATAAATGTGAAGACTTCCCATTAACAATAACTGCCGCAGAAGATGTGGAGATTAATTGCATAATAAGTTGGACAATCTGGCCACTAAAACCAAAGGCTTTTAGCACCTAAGAAAGAAACTCCCAATCAACCTTATCATAGGCTTTCAATAAATCCATCTTAAGGAAAAACCTTTGGTTTTTGAGCTTTCCAGAGAGTGGATGTTTTCATGAACTTTAATAATAGAATCCAGGATTTGTCTTCCTGGAACAAAACCATTCTAGTGGGGATTTATAATTGAAGGAAGGATAGACAAAAATCTAGACGTAAGCACCTTTGAAAAGATCTTATAAACAAAATTGCATAGGTTGGTAGGCCTAAAACAATCCATAGTATCAACCCCTAGCTTTGTAGGAATAAGAATCAAGAAATTAGCATTTAGCTCCTTAAGAAGAGATCTTGATTCGACAAACTCCTTAACAAAATGAGAAATATCCTTTTCCACAATACTCCAGTGTTTCTAGAAGAAGAACATAGGGAACCCATCAAGTCTAGGATATTTTCCCCCTTCAAAATAAAAAAACAATAATTTTTATTTCCTTAATTGAAGGGATAGCTGTCAGAAAGATATTATGCTCCTCTTTTAAGATTGGGAGAATAGAAGATAGGAGATTCTCTTGATCCCCCCTTATAAGATTCATGTCTAAAGAGAGGAGAGGAGAATAAGTCAACCATCTCATAAATATATTTTTTTCATTATCAATTCTCCCATTATCAGTCTAGATATACGATATTCTTTTAGTTGCCCGGTGCTTCAAAGCAGTCATGTGAAAAAACCTAATATTTTTGTTGCCTTCTTGAATCCATAATGATCTAGATCTTTTCCTATAGAAAATATCTTCCTTATAAATTATGTCATGATATTTAACCAGAATTTCATTCTCCTTGTCCATTAGTTCTCTGGAATTGCCTTCTTTCTGGATACTATCCTAAACATCTTGAAGATCTTGTTTAATAGAATTCTTCACTTGGAAAATATCTCTAAAGACATCTTTATTCCATTTTTTAATTTTGTGCTTATTGTTTCTTATCTTTTTAGCTACTTTAAACATAGCAGTACCATCAACATCTATGTTCCACCATTCCTTGATTCTTTCCTCCAGATTAGGATGGGATAACCACAGTTTTTCAAAGTGAAAAGGAAATTTTCTTTTAACAGATGTAGGATCAACAACAAAATATATAAGAAAGTGATTCAATCGAGTTATATAAATAGAGGTAAGAGAGAATAAATATCTATTTAACCAACACTTAGAAATTAAATCTCTATCCAGACGAACTTGAATTGAATATTTACCTACCCTTCTATTTGACCAGGTGTAGTTGATACCTTGCAAATCAACATCCATAAGGGCTTATTGACTAATAAATTCCATTAGGTCAAGTATTCCATCAATCTAATTTTGAGATCCCCCATATTTCTCATTATCTCTAAGAGAAGAATTAAAGTCACCCATGATAATCCATGCACTATCCAGAAACTTCTGCCTGTATTCAACCAGCTTTTTCCAAAACTTAGCTCCACCGTTTTTAGTATTAGGGGAATAGATATTAGAGAGGAACCAGGAGAATTCATCTCTAACATGATTGAATTAATATTCAACAGATTTGAGTCAGAGGATTAAGGTTCCCCTTTAATAATTTTTTGATTCTAGAAGATGGTAGTCCCTCTAGATGCACCATCAGAGCTACTTCCAACCACTCCATGGTTTTTGAACAACTTGATATTTTCAACTTTATCTTTAGCCATTTTAGTTTCTTGGATAAGAATAATATTAGGTTTGTGATCTCTTACCAATTTTATGAGAACATCCTTCTTACGAGGCGTGTTTAGCCCCCTTTTATTCCTAGAGATTACCTTCATTTTTTAATTAGGGTGCAGGACTCCTGGATGCTAAGTTGTTTTCCATCCGCAATATTTTGTTTACTCTTATTTTCTCTAATAATTCAGTTAGAATTTATGCCTCATCCTTTTTTAGAGGTTCCAACATCATCTTTCATGCTCCTTATTACAAAAAAAATTTCACAGTTGAAGAAACACCCTGGGTTTCAGACTTCTTAGAGCTTCCCATTTTTCCAACTAGAGACCAAGGATTCCCCTCTTTAGGGTCCATTGTTTCTTCCCCCAACTCCTTTTTGGACACTTCATCCCCCCATCTAGATCTCAAAAGCATAGTTTTAGGGACAGAGGATATGTCCCTTACCAATAGGTTTTCCCTAAAGGAATTCAAAAGGGAGACATCCTTAAGACTATTACAATGTTGTGCATCTTCAAAAGATTCACCATTCTGGAGATTTTTCTCCTTGCTTTGAGAATCCTCAATCCAAGAGGGTAATGAAGGTACATCCATTTCCTTTGAAGAGTCCCTACCCAAGTTCTTCTCCACATCTTGATGTGATCCAAAACTTTCATCTATTTCTCCTTCTTCCAAAAATTTATTTTGGATTTCCCACTTAGAATCATATTCCTTATTATTCTCTCTTTCTTGGAATGGTAGGGAAGCCAAAAAAAAAGAGGCTTTTCATTCTAGCCTTTATTTTCTGATTCACAAGACTATGGTCTATGAATTTGGGCCTTTGTGTTTTCCTTTTGTTCCTCCTTATCCTCATATTTTGTGAAGGATCTAGCCTCTGAAGTTTCCCCAACATTATTCTCTTTTTCCTTCCATATCTTTTTAGGATGGGTTTTTTCTCCTTATTTTTTTCTGGAGCTTTAGAGGACATTGATTGGCCCAATGACCCCTTTTTTTGCATATGAAGCATGCAAACAAAATATATTCAAACTCCATAGGTTGGGACTATTTTCCTAGCTTAGATACCAGGTCAATGGTCTTAGGAAGATCAGTGAGTTGATGAATGTTGATACAGAGTCTTGCATAAACCAATCTAGTTCTTGCTGGAGTCATAGGGTCTATAGACATCAACTCTCCAAAATTACTCACAATCCCTCTAAAGGCATCCTCATTCCAATAATCCAGAGGAATACATGGTAGCCATACCCAGACTAGAGCAGTGGAAAAATTAGAGTCATTAAGGGAGAGATTAGGGAACCATTTTTGAAGAGCCAAAGAAGATTTTCCAATTATCCAGGGACCCTTATAGAGAGTTGATGAATGGTCATCTCCATTGGTAAACACAAAGGAAAAGAAACCTTTCGACATCGCTACAATCTCAACCTGACTTTTCAGAGCCCACTTCTTCTTAATAAAAGATCTCACATTATCTATGATCAGCCTAGGCTCCAAAATTTTTCCAACTAGAGTTAAGGCCATTAAGGAAACTGAATGGTCTATAACAGGATCTAGGATGAAAATAGCATATGTACCCTTTTATTGGTGCGAAATGTTGTTCACCTCTAGGAACATTATCTTCTCACTCGGCTTGACTCCATACAAAGACGACCAAAGGTAGGATTTATGATGAACTATTTTTTTTTCTGTATCCCTTAGGTTGTTGGGAGGATTTGAAATGTTAGTGACCACCTCCTAGATAAAAAAATCATGTGGGACCCCAATAGAAAAGTATTTCACCAACTTTGGAGTTTCAGTCCTTACTTCCCAATTAGAATCTAGTATACCACCTGCATCACAGGCAACAGCCCCACCAGAAGTTCCAATGCCAGTATACCCACTAACCTGATTCCCACTCTCCATCAATTATAATCTGTCAAATTTTTTAAAATAGATGAGAAATGTTACGCAAGAGGTTAACTCCATGTTCATCAGTGTGAATAAGTTTCCTTAAGCATTCTACAAAGAAAAGAACTTCAAGATTACTTCAGAAAAGACATTGGAACTTGAAATCACTAAAATATGGTCTAATAGGTCCTAAAAGACATCCAATAATGGGTGCTAACTTTTTAGGACAGTACAAACACACTAGGTCAAAAAAATTTTTTGACCAATTTACATTGCAGTAATCATGAATACATTTAAGTACAATACAAATATAATATTATATGCTAAGGGTGTACAATATTACATCATTACATCAATTGAGAATGCATATCATGATACATTGATCAATGACAATGACATGTAACATGAATCAAGAAGTTGAGAGAAGAACACCAAAAAGAACTAGAATCCCTCCAAGGCTCATAAACCATGGGAACAATGAATTGATGGGTAAAAATGTTTTCCACCCAAACACATAGACCCTGAGGCCCACTCCCCCGAGCTATGAGATGAACATGAGGGTCCACACCACACAAGTAAACGAAGTGAGTCCACAAAAAAAAATATCAAAATCCAAACATGTCATCAACAAATATCAAAGATAACCAAAAAGGCACAAGGGATACCAAAGGTGACGACAAGGTTATCCAGAGAGGATCCTAAGATACATGTAGGAGAGTGTCATTATATGGTCCTCTAACTATATTTGGTTTTCCCTGACAATCTCTATCTAGACCCCAACCCCTAGGTATGACTCATGTAGAATTTCTATCCTCTCGTGAGGACAATGAAACTGATTAGCCATATAGGATTTCTCCAACCCATCCTTAGTCAGAACGCGCACTTAAGGTCATAGGGGAGGTATCGTATTATCTTGTTTAATGTTTGAACCCAACCCAAAATTTTAATTAAGTTTTCCCTAGTTTATCTATTCATAATAGATTTTCTTTGGCATCCACTTTAGGGCCCCAACCCCTATTGTGAACCACTCCCTTAACCATGTCCATAGTAAACAGTCTTTAAAGAAAAAGAAAAAAAAAAAAAAAGAACAAGAAATGTGAGCTCCACAATAAATCAATAACCAACAAAATTTCAATGAATATATAGAGGGTCATACCATCATATTAGCCCTAACAAGCAAATCAATAAAATAAAGACCCCTCCTCTTTCAATAAGGTTAATCCAAAATAAGGACCTCACTCAAATATTCATAAGGAATCAATTCATAACATCATAAAAAGGATCATAACACACTAAAAGTTTATTATCTCAGTGATCCAACAAATAATTCAGCACATTGATAGAAGGTTCAAAGTGCAACCAAGAATAAAGTAAGACATTAAACTAAATATTCCCAACCTAAGCCTCTGATATCCGTTTAAGGGAACAAAACTAGTACCGTGAACAATCTTTCAAAATAATAAAAATAGAGACACTCACATCAAGCATACATTATAATTTCCATGATAAAAACTAATCTAAAGTACAATGCATCTAATCATCATTCCTTACAACACATGAAAATACAACGTTTAGCCAATTTGTCTTCTTCATTGTCACCATAGTTTTAATACAAATAAATTAAAATTAACCCTAAATTACTATATATTAAACTTCATCCATGTGTATGATAACGAAATAATATTAATTTAATTAACAAATCTACTCCCTTAACTAAATTAAACATCAAAACTTTGGCTAAATTAATTAAGAGTTCTACTATGTAATCTAGTACAAGAAAACTATATTATGGATAATTAATTACCAATAACAAGTTATTTAACATAATTATGATCACAATAATAAGTTATTTATCACAGTAGACTTAATCTAAGGATTCTCCATTTTATATATATATATATATATA
>MU223970.1:23075-63483 GCA_018584345.1 Thuja plicata | reverse complement strand
TATAATATTATTTTATTGCAAAAATAAAATAAATATTCAAAAACAAAATAAAATATTATAATATTATTTTATTGCAAAAATAAAATAAATATTCAAAAACAAAATAAAATATTATAATATTATTTTATTGCAAAAATAAAATAAATATTCAAAAACACGAACAAAATGTGAAAAACATCATAACATTTGAAAAAATCACAAATTGTTATAAAGAAATCAAAAACAAATTATCATTCAGTGCATATTCCAATTCCAAAATGCGGCGCCCAAACGCGGAAAATACATCTTCTCGGTCATCTTCCAGGTGCGTCCAAACGAGTCAAACACATATTCCGGATATCATTTTGAGGATATGATATTCCAGAATTGCAGCATATTCTAGAATTGACTATATCCGGCATTCCGTATGCCTGCGTCCAAACGGGCCCATAGCTATTATTGTATATTGGCAGCATTCCTTGGCAGGGAGAATTTTGTCTTTTTTTTTTTGCAGGAAAATACTCTATCCTCTTAATTATTTTATGTGGTTTATCTAATTCTAGATCTAGTTTGAACGATTCATTCATCTTTGAATCTTTTTCATTAATTTTATAATTTGGTCAAATCTTTAATTACATAAAAACAAATTTAAATGTCAATACATTTTCCGTGCTTAATATTACTTCAAATTGCTTCATTTCTACATTCTTTGAATCAATTCTAACCATTTTGAATTGTTATCTTGTTAAATAGTGGTAATTAAAATTTGTTCCTTCATTTAAACTAAAAATTTTAAAAAAATCATATCATTATTTATCCATTCCAATTGTGATTAACATTAAGTTAAATTTACTTTCCTTGATCTTTATCATCATATATTCACTGTAATTCTCTCCATTTTAGTTAATCTGATCCTTTTTCTTAATTAATCATGCCAAAATTGATTCTAGAGATTAAATTAAATGGTTCTAACAATTTGGTATGGAAATATTTCATTTTGATTATTATTCGCAAGAAAGGAGTTTATGTTCTTTAAACAAAGGGGTAATCATTCTTCTTATATATTAAGCCTTTTGCTTATTCTCATGTGTAACATTCATTTAAACTGAACTTCTCCTTGTAATTCTATTTAATGTTAACTGTTTATTCTCTTCTTTACTCAATTCTAATTTATTTTCATTTACTTTTGTTGAGTACGATGATTCTACTAAAGGTTATACAGTTTATGATCCTATTACTAACAAGGTGCATATTGCAAGAGATGTTGTTATTACAAAAAATGAAGTGCATGACTGTTCCAAGGTCAAAGATGATGAATTTAAAGGGGGTATTATTGAACTCATGGAGGACCAACCTCCTATTCTAAACCCTACTCCTAATGCACCTATTTCTATTCCTACAAGTATTAAAAAAGATGATGATGATAGTAAGAATATATCTACTCAACTTAGTGATAATTTTTTCTCATGATGATGATAATTTTGTTCATGGTGATAATGATATATTTACTCCTCATAGTGATGATGAAAATGATGATTTTACTCCTCATAGTGATATTTCCATTACTTCTAAAAGGAATCCTAAATGGTTTAAAGATTTACTTAATGAAGGTGATGATTATATTACTAGGATGGGTGGACTTAGACCTAGGAGAATTAATTATTGCAATTTTTCTTTGATGTCTTCTCTTATGCATTCTAAACATCCTCAAACTTTCTCAAAAGCTAAAAATAAAATTGTTCATTATTCTTTTATTTCACTCATAGATCTTTAGTATTCTGTTTATTACATTAGTCTAGGTTTTTTCTATTATAAATTTCTTTCCCAACAAGTAATTATGTTCTATCGTCTATTTCAAATTAGTTCTCATGCTCACCATCAATGGAGTTTTCTAACTAATATTCATAATATTAATGTTTCTCCTACATTTATCTCTTCTTTATCTCCAATTATTCAAGATTATGATATTATCTTAAACTATTTCCTTCATAAGTATTAGTACTGATTTTATTGATGAGCTTGAATTAACCTATTTGCACATAGTTGCAATTTATGCTTCTAGAGAATCTCTTCATGCACATAGCTGCATTTTATGGCTTTATACCATGCGTTTATATTCATTTTATTCCATTTGTAAGTTGCACTGGGATGCACTTACTTCAGTTGATGTTGATAAACTTGTTCCATTTGTAAGTTGCACTGGGTTGCACTTACTTCAGTTGATGTTTATCAACTAGTTGTTCCATTTGTAAGTTGCACTGGGATGTACTTACTTCAGTTGATGTTTATCAACTTGTTCCATTTGTAATTTGCACTAGGATGCACTTACTTCAGTTGATGTTTATCAACTTGTTCCATTTGTAATTTGCACCGGGATGCACTTATCTCAGTTGATGTTTATCAACTTGTTCCATTTGAAAGTTGCATTGGATGTTTCTTTATTATGTTCCTCAATGTGAGGATGATTTTTCATGGGTTTCCCTACTGTTTCACATTTTCTTGAAGGCAATATGTTATTACTTCTCGTAATATTGTATTATGGTTCACATCGGTAAACATGCTTGGAAAATCAGGATCTTGAGTTAATTGGGTACTTGAGCCTCATATTCTACTGATTTATCATTGTCTCTCTCATATTTATTTATATTCTAACATGATAATGCACTGCATTCTTCATTGCTTAGATCGTGGGTCATGTAGGTGATGGAGTCGAGACCCATTCACTTGTAGTGGGATGACTCATTAGTGGACTGTCTATATCCATGTGATTGATGCAATGTTGATGCAGGTTTTCATTAGTTCACCTTGTCTGTGGTCATTTTTGTATTAGTATATTTCTTTCATGAGAGCATGGATTAATTCTTTCATACCTAAATTTTTCATTTTGAAACTTTGAGCATTTATTCTATCTTGATATCATTTTAGCTCCATTGCATTTTGGTGAACAATTACATTTATCTTTATCTCTAACTCAATTTTCACTATGAGACTTTCCTTAAAATTATACTTTGATGTTACAAATTTCAAAAGATATACTAACTTTCATATGAGATTGAATTATACTTGTGGATAGCTGCCTTGTTTTCTTGTTCTATGTTTCAGGTGATCCATCAAGGCCTAATAAAGACATCAATTCATTTCCACATGTCCTATGTATCAAAAGACTACTTGAAGATATGCATATACTTTCACTTGAACACATTTAAAGGACCCTTCTAATTCTCTTGGCTCTACCAAAGATGCTTGTACATTACATTTCCAGAAGGTCACTTGCAAAATTGAAGACAATACAATTTCTTCCTTATATCGAAGATCAAGTTGTAGATATTTGTAAAAATTGGGTTTCATACCCCTTGTTGTAATCAACCCAAGTAAAGATTAAAGGGGGGTGTTAGAAATTAATCTTTCCTTGGTGAACTATGTAATTAAAGGATAAACCAAGGTATCCTATTTTGTTCTTGTCCTCTAGTCCAAGTAGGAGGACATGTCACATTTTTGTAATTCCTTTAACAAGAAAATTAGATATTCCTCCTTAAGAGGATTCCTACACATGGCACACACTTAATGTGAATGTGGCACTCATAGGCTAAGGGAGTTACATGCAAACTCCTTCACTCATCTCTACTTAAAAGATGCTTCTCTCTCACTTCTCAAGTTTGGTTCTCACAGGTTGGTTCTCATGGGAATTCTTCTCTCTTCTTTTCTCATTCTCATTCTTGCTCTCATAATATTGTAATGAGCTTCTTGCTCAAGCTCTCTCTCATTTTCTAGGCTTTGTACCTGATTCATATTATTCACAAGGGGTTTTTTCTTGCTTTTTCCCCTTTCAAAATTCTTCTATACTTGTCTTAGTCTTAGAGCATTTTGGGTGATCTTGGTGTTTGCTCTCTCTCTCTCTCTCTCTCTCTCTCTCTCTCTGTGTGTGTGTGTGTGTGTGTGTGTGTGTGTGTGTGTGTGTGTGTGTGTGTGTGTTTTGAAAAACTCTTCCTTTGCTCTCTCTCTTGGATTCTTTCCTTATCTCCTTTCCATTTTATTTTATGTTTCTTACAGTCCTAAGGCCAAACAACTAACTTATTCAAATTTTACAAACCCTAGGCTACAAAATACATACTAAGGAAAGAAGCAAATTTTTTTAAATCATATTTATTTTGCAAGTCCAAAAGTGGCTCTAGTTGGGGATGCATGTCCCTTGTAGGAATTGCAAGAATCTAGACCTATGGGATACATAGACGAAGTGCCATATCCATTGGACTCCTTCCTTTAAAACTCAATTTTAAAAATCAAACACAAGTTCATATGGAGGCCCCAGGTCACCAAAATGAAACATTGATATCTACCTCTACCAAAAATATAATTCTCATTACATAGAAATATGATCAAATATAAAATTTTACTTACCAACATCAGATCATATATATCATAACTGAAACCCATCAGTATGCTCTCATAGTCATTGATGTAGAAATACTCTATATCATGATGAACTTCATCATGGGGTGTCATCTCAAATATCTCTCAATCACATGGAAAAATTGTGTCACATTTATTTAGCATAGCACATTTAGCATAACACTTTTGAAAATTCAACTTATTTCCATACTCTATAAAAAACTCATCCAAGTGTAATGAAAAATAGAAACATTTATACTCCATGTCATAGCTAGGGTCACTAAAATCCATCTTAGTTCTAGTTTGCACATCAAAGAGAAAACATTCACACTCATGTTTGTATGTTCCCTGCAGGATTTTAAAGGGCTCCTCATGCATAGATACATATGTTAGGAATAATAGTCCACAAGACAATTGAGAGGGGGGATGAATCAGTTGTGATATAGATTATTAAACTTTAAACTTTATAAACCAAAACTGTAATGCAAATGATAACACAGTAAATGCCAACACCATAACACAATACTTTTTGTCAAGGAAACCCTATTAAAGGTAAAAACCTGGTGGGAATTAGCACCCACAAATAATGTATTAGGAGTATAGTGTCCATGTTAAAATATTTAGCCCTTTTAGGAGCTTGTTACAATATTACAGTACATAGTCTATGTTAGGAGACAGACCCTATTAGGAGTCAAAATAAAAAGTAGGCTCACTACACAGGCATACTTTCCAAAGAAGATTAAAGACACCCTCAAGGATTCATAATCCGAATAAGTGTATAGAAAATACACAATCCAGTGAACTATCTGATAGCAACTGTCTTTGCTTGGTCAGTTCCAATGAAGTACTCTTCTCATAAACTCTGCTCTACATCTAGCACTCAAGCAAGCCTTGCATCTTTCACTTCTTTTTCTTTTCAATCTCTATCACATATTTTCAAAAGAAAAGATCACTCATATATACCCTCTTACAATAATTCATTAGGTCGGACAATTAAGCTTTCCTAATATACAAGTAATTAATCAAGTCATCCAATTAAGGATTTCCAATATACAAATAAATATGTAACCCCTTGCTAAGATACACATGGTACCTATAACAAGTAAACATCAAATATAATCCATCACTTATACTTCCAGATCCTCAATCCACACTCATAATTCATTTTACATGCTACATGTCTGAAGTTAGCCACCAAATAGGTCTTCTCTAGAATACACGCCAAAGCTGACGTCACCAGTCATCAAACAAAATTCAAACTCAACCCATTATTCCAAAATATGTCGGCTTTCCACCAGTAAGCTCGCTTCATTTGAAATATCTTTTCTAGAAAGATATACCCGAAATGCAGAGACCTACTCTGTTTAGTATCACAGTTACAGTCCAGAAACCAGTCTTCACCAAATCAATTGTAACATCCGAAATATACCACATAAATCCAAGTGACCTTAGGAATAAGTTCAACACACATCCTTCTACATATATCCAACTTTGATCATTCTAAATCATCAGTACAGTGTTCGTACACTTCTTCAGTCAAGTAACCAGTCTTTCCTCTCCACGGAAATATATGTTGACATCAGTGAAAAAACATGAATATCAACACAATGATCAATACCCAAAACTGATATCATCCAACAACATATAATTCCATAGCTGGTTCATTTTCCAAACTACCATGCATGTCCATATAAAAATCCTCAAAAGAAGACTCATAGAGGCTCAAGAATACACCATCATAAAGGTTGTCATCAAAACAAAATTGACTATAATAATTATTGTTGTGAACTTCATTTTCATCCTCAACCTTAGTCACGCTCACCTGAACATTTGAATATTTATTAATCATTGCATTTTTAGACTTAACATGGTATTCATCTTGATATTCAAATGACTTTACCTTATTGAATTAATCACTCTTTAATATTGCTTCATGAACATGCATAGTATCATTCATATCTTTCTCACACAAGCACCTTTGTCAAATTCAATGTCACAACTATATGTAAGATCATCAAACATTGACAAATTAAATATATCAATCTCCTCAATACACTTATCATTCTCACAAAATAGCACAACATCCTCATCATCTAAAATTTCTTCCTCTTCATACAATGGGTTTGAAAAATAATAACAACCATTCTCAAATGCTCCATGAAAGGAAATTGTATGATCATTTTCTACTGCTTCAGCATACAAGGGATTTGAAAAAATCCAAAAGTCAATTTTAGATTCCTCATGGTAAACTACAACATGTTCATCTTCAACTATCTCTTCATATAATGGATTTGAAAAAGTCTAAAAATTATCTTTAGATTCACATACCATATCTGTTTGCTAATCATAAAGGATATCTTCATTAATTTGAAATGAATTTTTTTTTGAAATATATCTATCCCATACATCTGCATGCTATCATGACTTTGAAATTCTGACTCATAATCATCATAATCAATACAATCAATTTCACATATAGGTTGAGTATAAGAAGATTCAACACTTTCATTATCATCATCAACGTGACTTTCAACATCACCATCATATTCAGAAGTCACAAGTGACTCCACCTTTGATCCATTTAAATCATCATTTACATCATCATTTAAGAGCATACAAGGTGAATCAATAGATTTACAATAATTTTCAGCAAGACCTTAAACATCAGTACATACATAATCAACCTTACTTAGTTGTTGTTCATCTGAGAATGAATGCATCATATTACTTACATTAATATACATGCATTCTTCATTTAGAGCACTACCAAAACAAGGCTACCTTTTATCCTTTGTTGTTGTAAAAACCTCATTGTCTATAATATTTCATGTCTCATTTTCAATCAAATCTTGGACATCTACAATGGATTTTATATGAGCTGCATATTTCTAAACAAAATTGTGAGGCTTAATATGATTGTTACCAATGAATGATGCTTGGTTAGGGGTAACAAACTCATGTTCACTGGGGATACTTCCTTTAGGTACATGCACAAAAAGAGGTTGTCCATACTCATGGTTCTGAACTGGTACATGAGGCATCATAGTTGGTTAAAACAAATTCACTCCATTCATACCCAACCCAACACTATATGGCTCCAATTTCACATTAGGAAGGACACCATTAGTACCATAAGAAGCACAAATTTTTCCAGAAATAAATAAATAATTTTAAAATTACTCATACCTTCTGGTTGTCCTTGATCATCTACACATTTCGTTCTAGGAGAGTTCATCCTTTCACATCTATACCTTCTTGTCATTACAATCTTAAACACCCTTTGTAGATCCACTACCTCTTGAAAATCCTGACATAGATTTTGTAGATTTGCATCCCTTAAACAATAATTCATCTTACCATAAAATGCATTCAAGTAGAGCAACAAGGCTAGTTCATCACTAGGTCTCATCCTTTTGGGAATCCTCTTCAATTTTCTCATGAATCTATGGTTAAAGGCTGAAACTAACTCTCCTCTCTCAATATGAATGTCCATAAAACTACTAAAAATCAATTTTTCATAAATTTTCTCACCATATTTCTCAATAAACTCATATTTGAGCTCCTCCTATCAACTGATAGAATCTAGAAACTGTTGGAAGTCTAATATGGGAAAGCAGTATACTAAGGGGGGTGAATCAGATCTATAAAAATTATACACTTCTAAAACAAACCGATTCAACATGTATTCATTAACATAAAATGTAATGCTATAATATATCTAACATCTAATCACATCCATAATGAACACATAACACAAATATTTGGTAACCGAGAAACTCTTGAAAGGTAAAACTAGGGTGGGAATGAAACCCACAAATCTTCACTACTACAGTAATAAAGTGTGCCCGTTAGGGATACAAAGTTTGATCACTTCTGATGATCTCCCCAGTGAGGGGTCTGTCTTGATAAAGGCTTACAGATTTATACAATCTACCTTGTTAAAGGATTTAAACTTAAAACTAAGTAAGCACTATGTTAAGACTACTTTGTTAAGATATTTACCCTGATTCACTTGCTAGAATGTATCAGTACTTGATCCTTCAGTCTGCACTCAAATGTTAATAATAGGTCTCCTCTTTCCAACTCTTAACTGATCTCTCAATCTGATATATCTCTTTATTTTCCTTCACTTTTTGTCTTGTTCACTTTGTTTGGCCTATGCTTCATATATGCAAAACATGCATATACACCCGATCTCTTCTCTTCACATCCGCATCCACACACATGCATAGATTAGGGTTTGAAGCATCCCATATATAGATCACTGATGAAACATCCAGATTAAGATCAACAATCTAGATTCATCACCTTTTGTCGCTTAAGAATCCCTAATTTTGATTGGTTGCATTGCTTGCATAGGGATCCATGATCCCAAAAATAACACATAATTAATGCATTAAATATCTTCAACAATCATTAAATGATTCATAGAAGTCAACCAAAATAGTTTACCTAAGTGTTTGTCCCATTCCAAACACATATATCAAAATTGTTTCACTCTACATATGTAAACTCTGATGCTCGGTCAAAACTGTCACTCGACACTGACTATTTATGCAACCTGGAAATCATTCTCCTCGGCATCTATTGAGTACTTGATGATCATTGAATTTCTCAAAAATGACTACTGCTCGGTCAATACATAATAGTGCACAATTCATTATATTTCTCGACATTAGTGGGATGGCTCGGTCACAGTGATGACCGACCAACCTGCCTTGATTATGACTAAGTGTGTGACACTAATAGATAACAAAAATTGGAGATAAAAAATCTCCCCCTTGACATTAGTGGCTAAAACATTTTTTCATGACTCTTCAGTCCTTAACAAAGATAGTACTAAAGTATACCAAAAAATCCCCCTAATATTATGACTCGGTCTTCATAAATACTTCACTATATATACAACATAATCTTAAGTATATAACTCCAAAAATAACAAAATAGTATGTTATACCTTCTCTACATCTATTACATTTCCCCCTTGATTATATTTGATTACATTTCCCCCTTGTTTTTGTCACTCTTGTCTATTGGGGTTGTAGGGGTTAGACCATATTTTTCCAAAAGTATTTTATGAATATGTAGGATCATGGCCAATGCATTATCCCAACTAGTTCTGACAGATTCCAAAACCTGTAACTTGATTTCTAGCTCAATAGCTAGATCAATCAAACTCTCTTCCATATTCGGAGGTGGCTCCCTCTGTGATAATTCTTTTGCAGCTGACAATTCTCTATGCATGACCTCCAAATGAGGTATCAACATGGTCTGAATGGTAATCAACTTAGCCCTTATTATACCATCATTAGCCATGATCTCAGCTAATCTCCCTTGGGCATGAGTCAATGTGTTAAAATGAATAGAGATGGAACTTGCATCCATGCTCAGTGAATGTCATGTTGACTTCAAATATGATTGTAGCTTCTCAATAAGCTTTTGATTTTCCTTTGTAAATAATTCCACATCACATAATTATTTATACAAAGAAAGAACATTTTCTACAACTTCCTCTAGGTTACTTACCAAATCAGAAAGTGCAACTTGTTTGACATTAAGTTCTTTTGAAACTTTCTCAAGTACTTTGGCCTTAAACTTTCTCTGAGACCATTGCATGAGCTTCCCATTTGCATCAATGTCATCATTGTTCACCTTTTGAACAATATAAAATAATTGATCTATAACAGGTTCTTTCTCATTTATTTCTCCAAGCTCAAATGCATCAACAAATATATCTTTGATTTTTATATAATACCTGCTTTTGTTGATGTTCTCTTTTCATTTTCTTCTGCTTGCTCTTCCTTTTCAGTAAACTCTACAAAATCTGCACTTACTCATAAGATAAGTTATCAGTGTCCCATTTTGGAATCACTATAACTTCATCAAGTGTTACCTCAATTCTCAGAGACTTACATCCTTTTTCTTATGTGACTTCTTTTTCTTGGTCTCTGGTGTGCTACTACTCGGCTTTTGTTATGCCTGCAATGTACTGGTGTCACCACTAATTGTGACTAACTCATTTTGAGTGAAAATTTCATGTTATTCAGGTGCACCATCAGTCTTAGTCTCAGTGAGTGGTAGCTTTATCAATGCTTGAATAGCCTCTTTCTCTATAGGCTCTTGTATCTCCTTAGTCCTATAGTCTTAGACTCCTATATTTCTTCTTTATGGGGTCTAGAGATATCCGTTGGAGTTTTATCTTCTTGATCTTCTTTTCTCTTATCTCCTTCATCAATAACTTCAAAGTTTTCATCGATAGGGGAATCTGGAATGTGAATTGTATCCTCACCCTGCTCCTCAAAATTCAAACCTTGTGTATCCTCACTAGTAATTGTGATTGAGTCATCAATTGAAAAATCATCTATTTGTGTATCTTCAACCTTGTTCGGCTCATCAATATCTTCTTTGTTATCAATCTCTACTTGTTTTTATATGCCTTCATCTTTTCTTGTACTCTTATCAACTAATAGTCCAAAAATAATCTTCCATATTTTTTGGCTTTGTTGTACAACTCCTTCTACATCCTTCTTTAGTAATGAATAAAATCTCAACTTAGGAAAGAATCTATTCCTATTTTTCTCCATGAATTTTGCTCATTGTTTATGTCATTTTAGGCATTATTTGGGCTAATGCCCCTTCTCTAATCTTCCTTTCAGTCTTAAGAGAATGCCATCTCTCATCTATCTTCTTTAACAATTCCTCAGGGAATAGATTCCCAATCTCTAAAGGTGTCATCTTGTATGACACTAGCATATCCATCATTTATTCTTCAATCTTTTCATTGTCCTTGGTACTTAACTATTCAAATTTAATGAACTTGAATCCTGACAATCCTGTTGAACTCCTGATGTTATGACAAATTTCATCAACATTGGTAGGATGTTTGTGTGTAGAAACTTTTAAATTGTTGATGTCTTATGTTTTTTTCATCTCTTCATCTTCATCATCTTTACCCAATATTTATTTCCTTCTCAACTTCCTCTTGGGTTTGCTCAATTCAGCTTCAGTTTGTACTTGTTTCATTTTCCTTGAGCCCTCTCCTTAAACTTTCTTTAGTAAGATTTTCTTTGGTGGCTCAGTTGTTTTTGTAGCTGCTGATGCCCTGGTTCTCGGTCTAGATGTGGCAGGAGGAGTAGGTTTCTATTGTGAACTCCTCTTCTTAGTTGACTCGGAAACCATTACTTTATTTCCCTTCTTATCCACTTCCACATCTTCATCTTCACTCTCTTCTGAATCACTGGATTGGTCCTCACCTTGACTTTGTGTGATCTGTATTGGTGCACCATCTTCTTCTTCCTATTCTCTGAATATCTACTCAAGATTCTTCACTATTTTCTTTCTCTTCCTCTCCATGGTTGCAGCCTTCAATCCCATGGTGATCTTAGATTTAGTTTCCTCATACTTCCCAAATATTGTAGCCTTCTTATCAACTTTCTCTACAAGTAATGTTGTGATTGTTGTAGATGTTTCATCTATATTTACTTCATAAGGTAATGGCCTCAACCATGCTACCCTCGATACTAAAACTTGTACATAAGTGTAATCAGTATCAACTAGAAAGAAAACATCATTATAATGCTTGTCTACTAGTGATGTAGGGATTCTTCTCCTTAATCTCATCTTTTTCTTGAACTCAACAAAGTAATTACCCATGACATTATCAAAATTATTTCCTATTTGATGTATGTATTCATTAATCTGGTGTGTCACTAGTCGGACCTGACTCCATACTACACCTCCTATAGTAGGAAAAGTATTTTGAACATAGAAAAATATGTAAACTAACAAGGATCCAAACTTACACATAGAATTATTTTCCTTTCTGATGGATGATAGGTTTTTGGCAAGTTGAGTCATCTGTAGCTCGGCAAGATCATATGTATGATCCTTTTTCAATATCTTCCTGTGTGTGAGTTAATACACCTTCATGAAATTAGGATAATCAATCTATAGAAAGAAACAAGCAATTTAATCTAAAGAATTGAATTTAACATCCATAACATTCCATGGTTCTCTAACTAGGATTTGCAAGTAGAGCTCTCAGCCTTAATCTCCACTAGTGACCATCCTAGAATGAGAAATTGATGATAAATGCCTAATCTAGCTCTCAATTCTCTCAATTTGCTCCAAAGATGAACTCAAATGCTCATGATATGCTCTCAAATCTTACAATTTTCTCTCAAATACTCAAGATAATGCTCAATTTCTATCAAATTTCCTATAGTGATGATGCTATGCATTCAAATTTTCTAGAATATGCTTATGCTTAGAAATGGCTTGTATTTATAGTAAAATCCCAAGGGTAGGGGTAGAGTGAATTGACCATGGGTTAATCCTTGGTTGAGTTTGATCCTTCAAATGGTTTCAAATGGGGGGACCATTTAAATGGTTATCTCAAAGGTTGGGACAAAGAGACAAAGTCCTCAATTCTCATTGGTTGATCAAATTATGTTGAAAGAAATTAGGATTTATTTAATTCAATCAATTAATTAAATTAGCCATGTAAGGGTGAATAGGTTCAATTTGATTTTTTATTTAAAACTAGACAATTAATTGATTAAAATCAATTATATAATTTGATTGACCCCTTTTAGGCTTATATTTGATTATTTGATATCATGATTAATTAATCCTTTGATTTTATTTGATTTAATCCAATTTGATTGATAAATGTCCATTTAAGTTGATTTTGATCCATTTTGAAGCATTTTAAGCATTTTGATGAGATTTGTTGAGATTTGCAGATTTTGATGATACTAAGACACCTGCTCAATTTTGGGTGTCTACAAATGCCCCTCTTTGAATTGATGTGCGAAGTGCATTGATTCAAAGAAAATTGCATGTCCTGATGCAGATTTGATACTAATTGATTGATTGATGAAAAACCTGATTGATTTGAAACCCTGATGTGATTTGATGGTAAACCTGATTCACAACTCTGATTTGAAATGATGCAAAACTTGATGTGAAACCTGATGTGAAACTTGATGCAGAACTTGATTTGAAACTTTGATGCAAAACCTGATGTGAAACTTGATGTGAAACACTGATGTGAAACTTGATGCAAAACTTGATGTGAAACCGATGCAAACCCTGATGCAGAACTTGATCTTGATGCAGAATGTCCCACTGATAAAAGATTGAAATTTTAATGCCCCAGATTTGATATAGGATGATGCAGATTTCCAATTTGATGATCTGATAAGATATGCCCCCTCAGAAATGAAAACATTTTGATGTCCCGATGCAAATATGATGTGATTGATGAAAAAGTATATCTAAACGATTTCATTTCTGAAAACATTAAGAAGAATGATGATAAGATCACAAGATGCCCCAGTCTGTAGAAAATGTAGATTTAGATCCCGGGGGGTAAAAATCTCTCCAAAATTAGGTCAAAATAGCTTAAATAGGTTGAAAAACTCAAATTTACTATTCATTTTCACTTTTTACTATTGAGATTTTTCTCTGGTTTTGTTGTGATTGAGAGCAATGGTGGACCCTATCCGAGAGCATCAATTTGAGAGGGCATGCCATTATCAGAAAACACTCGACTATGGACCTATGGTGAGTGATTTGAACCTTCCTGGTGTATTTATTGCTCATTTTTATAGCATTTAATGTCAATTTTCATGCTTTTTAGATTAGATTTAGCAAAACGCCACATAGGAACATTTAAATGATGCTAAGACTAGGGAAAATTCACGACTGTGCAGTCAAATGACGCGTATGAAGATTTAAAAACCACGTAGCAATTAGGTCAAAATGTGAACCCTGTGTTGGAAATAACGCGTAAGAAACCCTAAAGATTTTGATGACGTGTATCATAGTTTGAATGATGCATAGAGTTTGCAAATGCTGCGTATGCTGTAAAGAAACACCTCTGACACTTTAAATGACACGTATGATATATTCAATGACATGTAGCCTGAAATGATGCTTCCACATAATGAAATGACGCGTAGCCTGCTATGTGATGAAAATCTGATTTAGAATAGAATAATTTGTCTTTGGTTGATCGTCTGGATGACCAGATTGATTGCCAAGCTAAAAAGATGTGATTCCATGATGTTACTTAGTGTTTAGGATATTAGAATAAAATCATACCAGTGAATCTTTGATGTGTCAATCAGATTGATTAAAAGATATTACAAATTGATCCATTCTGAAGATCTAGAGGTCAGGAACAATAGGTTGATGTACTCAAAAAGAGAAAAGATAGTTTTAATGTGGTTGATTGACTTAGAATGATCCACAAATAGAAAGATACTAATATAATTCACTTCATTTGCAAAATATAGGCACATTACCATAAGTTGTATTTATGGAATGTAGTGGCTTGGGTCTTCGATCTGGTGGATGAGTTGACCCCTCTAGAGAGACGTACAATTGAGACATGTGGGCTCAGATTCCTTCTAGATCTTCCTCAATTTTAGCTGAACTGAGGTTTATTGACAGCTATGACAGAGCATTGGCACTCTGACCATAGCACATTCTATCTACCCCTCGGTGAGATGACCATCACGCCAGAGGATGTATACAGATTATTAAGGATCCTGACCCATGGAGAGCGGGTTTACTATTATTAGGTCTATGATGGTAGTGCATGTAGATGGGTGTTCAGAGATGCTACAATTGGTGATGATAGCATTACATGGGCTCAATTTGCTTCATGTTCTAATTTTCTAGCTTTTTTAGGAGCCGTGATTGGAGGACTTCTCTTACTGGATAAGAGAGGTCATGGTTTTTCATTCGGATGGGGCCGCATACTAGAGGACTTGATTGCACATCCTCAGAGATTAGACTAGGGATCATGCGTGCTAGTGCAATTGTATCATGATTTACATGAGGTGCTTTATAATAATAGTGCGGCTATTTCTGCAGGAGCAGTATTGTTACAGTTATGGACCTGGGAGCATATCCTGATTACGAGACCCATATCAGCACAAGTGCGAGATCAAGGATAACCATATGCATTTCTATATGATGGCATGATTGTCCAGCATCATCTGGGCAAGGTTGAGTTCTAGCGTTAGACTATCGATGATATTGATCAGGTCATATGGAGACTATACTTGGGTTGTGAGGGCTGGAGAGAGGACGATTATGAGCTTCCATACATTTTTTCCCCTCGATGGATGATTGGTCGATCACCACTATGTATAGAGAGATTCTCTTTTAGGAGAGTTCTCCGTCATTTTTGCCGGTGCAGGATATGTTGTAGGGTATGGAATTGTATGCTAGATTACAGGTAGAGAAATCCATATGGGGAGCTCAGGTTGATTATCATTTTTCATGTGCAGAGATTAATCGGCTAGGTTATGCCAGATGGGATATGATGGGTCATGTAGCCGATGCAGGGATGTCCACTGAGTATAGAGAGTGGTTTTTGCAACATCACTTCACTAGATTCACAGATCTGGCAGAGCCGATACCTGATGTTGATGAGTTGTCTGTTGATGATGGAGACGGGGATGATGGTGGTGGCAGTGGTAGACCTCAGAGGTAGAGAGTACATAGAGTACCTCAAGTACAAAGAGCTGCAGGACCTTGGATGCGGGATGGTCATATTAGAGCTCAAGGTGGTGGGTTCAGTCAACCTAGATAGAGGCGGGTATAGGTTCTGATGCAGAGACAGGTTCAGACCATTCTAGTTGTAGCTTGGGTAGGACAGAGACATAGACGAGTGCAGGAAGCTAGGCAGGTTCCTTTGCAGGGTCATGATCAGTAGAGACCAGTATCTCCACAGAGATAGGGACAGGTACCCCCTCAGGTGGATGCACAGGTTAGTCTAGCACAGGTGATAACACAAGTTCCATTAGCACCATAGGCCCCTCAGGAACCTCAGATACCTCCAATTCCTCCTATTGTTGATAGCTTAGTACAGGATGTGTGAGGATTACAGGCAGGGATGACTGCAGTTACTAGACAGTTAGATCAGGTTACTACGATGTTACATTAGTTCTTGGCTATGATAGCTCAGTTACCTACGAGTGCTAGCACAAGTCAGACACCACCTTCCACTCAGGATAGAGCAGGTGACAGGGGTCTCGATGGGTCAGGAGATGGATCAGGTGTTGTTGGAGATGGATCAGGTGCCCCAGTTGGGTCTTAGATATGAGTTTGATATCCAGATATTGTATTGATGTATCATATGTAGATTTGATCAGGACTTTGATTTATGGATCATTTTGATGATGTATCTTTGATATAATGATTTTTTATAGACATTTGATGATGGACATTATATCTATGGTTCTCTTTGATTGATTTCCCTTTGGATGTTGATGTGAGATTTCTTTATATGCATATCTATATGATGTCTATGATGCACTTACTTTTTTATTTATGCTATGGATGCAATGTCTTAGAATATGACATAGATAGATGGATGCAAATGATGAATTATGCAACTACTTCTATAGGATTTTGATTTTAATGTGATGTATGGTTTATGCAATGCAATTAAAATGGATGCAATTCTTAGCGCAATGGTAAAATGAATGCAAAAATATTTTTAAATTTTGGTGTATGCAACTTAGTTTATGAAATGCAATTCAAAAAAATGAAGGATAAATGACTAATGATTTAGGTATCTTTTCTTTTGTTTTCACTGAAGATATGTATAAATAATGAATAATGCTATGAATGCAAAAGATAATCTCACATAATTGATTTGAAACCATTGAAATTTTGATGTAACCCCCAAAAATGATGAACCCCCTTGTACTTGGAAAAATTTACTCTAAATAATGCAATTAATCTAACATGAAAATGCAATGCAATGCAACTAAAGGTCACTAGCTTTTTGCAAAAGAAATGCAAAAGAGATATATTTTCATCATTGAGCGTTGTGGAACTCAGAGTTGATACAATCCTTACTAGTGCCATTGCGACCATAAGAATATGAATATGACTTTCATCTCAGTTGGTAACCTCGTTTAGGAACCTGGTACAATCCTCACTAGTTGAATGACCAACTATGGGAGTATGAATACCATGTTTAATGGATTCAATGTTCCAAGTGGATGTTGGTATTAAGATATTGAAGATCTAAATAGCCAATGTATCCTTTTGCGTAAACAAACAAAGGTTAACCCTTCTTCCTGTATGAATGTCCTCGATGGTTCTTTGATGACCATGTCGTTAGACAAATTCACATAAGTTAAAGAATCTCCCTCAAAATAGTCATGTAAAAGCCAAGAAAACATCATGTCCCCATCATCACCAATCTAGTCGAAACATCATCGATTAGCTAAAAAGACATGACTCAAAAAAGTTAATGAAAAACTCATCAAAAATTTCAAGTGTGTAGCAATGTATCAATATTTTCGAAAAGAATTCCAAACATTCTGATCATTTAAGGTGTTGTCAATTTTTAATCCTAATAAAATAAGTCAATGAAACTCAAGGATCATGTTGTAGGATCAAACTGTTTAGGGTTGAACAATGATATCCATCGAAGGTTCCAAAATATCTCTCCTCTGAATCTGAAAATCTGCTTCTGTTGTGTGACCAAGATGTTGCACTTTTGAATCCATTTAGTACCAAAATCCATGATGAATTCCCCCAGGTGATAAATGTGATCAATGGGAAACTTAGGGCAAATGAGACCTAGAATGCAACAATGCAGGTAAAAGGCTTTATTATGACTTATGCACAAATGACGAATGCAATGAGGATATGGACAAATGAGATGGCGAAAGGCAATATGTACAAATGTGACTAGGAAAGACCTAAGGGATGAAAGGCGTCTATTTCTAGGTTTTCACCTTTTGGGTTTATTCTTCTTTTTCTCTTTTTTTGCTTTTTTTTTTTCTACCAAGGCGCCTATTTCTAGGTTTTCACCAAGGAACTTTTCTCTTTTTCAATTTTTTTTATTTTTTTTTATCATCAAGGCGCCTATTTGCTAGGTTTTCACCAAGACAACATTTTTTTATTTTTAATGTTTTTTATTTCTTAATGCTCAATTTTCTCCTTTTTCTGATTTTTTTGCTTTCCCAATGTTTTTGGCTTTTTGAACTTTTTGATTTTTTTGTATTTTAATCTTTTCTCCTTTTTTGGATTTTTTACTTTTTCTCATGTACAAAGAAGATGCTAACTCATCTGATACTCTTTCATCGGATACTCTTTCGTCTAATTAGGTGTGAAACCTCTTAAGATGAATGCTATTGATAGGCTCTTGTAATTCATCACCATCACAATCGGCCAATTTGTAAGTCACCATTCTAAAAGAAGAAGCAATGACAAAAGGACCAAGCCAATTTACTTCCCACTTTCCTTTCTTTACCCTATCAACCTGATTTTTAAGATTCTCTCTCAATACTAAATCTCCCACTTGAAAATTTCTTGGTTTGATATGCTTGTTATAATTCCGTGAGATTCAATTTTGATACACTTTCAAATGATCATAAGCTTGTGTTTGATATTCCTCAAACAATTCCAATTGTTGAATTTGGGAGACCCTATAATACTCATCCATAATTAATCCATGTAATGACACTCTTAGGGATGGTATTTCAACTTCTAAGGGAAGAACAGCTTCGGCCCCATAAACTAATGAAAAAGGTGTAGCTCTTGTCGGGGTGTGAATACTAGTTCTATAGGCCCATAATGCTAGATTGATTTGAAGGTGCCAATCTCTACCTGACTTACCAACCGATCTTTTGAGGATTTTGAGGATATTCTTGTTGGTATCTTCTGCTTGTCCATTACCTTGGGGATAGTAAATGGATGAAGAATGATGAGTAATATGGAATGTGTCACAAAGTTCATCTACATCCTTGTTCTTAAACTATTTTCCGTTATCCATGATGATGGCATGAGGAATGCCATATCAACAAATGATATGATTAAGGATGAACATGGAAATTTGTTTCCCTGTTACAGTTGTTAAAGGAACGGCCTCAACCCATTTAGTGAAATACTCTATTGTGGTGAGAATGTACTTATGTCTGTTGGAAGAAGGTGGATAAATCATGTCGATCAAATCAAAACCCCATTGGTAAAATGGCCATGGTGTGACAAATGGGTGTAATTCTTGTGCTGGTACATGGATCATGTCTCCATGGTATTGACATTTTGCACAAACCTTTACAAACTGACAAGCATCTCTTTCTAAGGTTTTCCAAAAGTACCCCATGCGTAGGATTTTCTTAGCTAAGTTTAAACCACTTGAATGTGACCCACAAATCCCCTCATGGACATCTTTTAAAGCTAATTTCGATTCATCTTCCTGTAGGCATCTAAGAAGTGTTCCTTCAAGACCCTTACGATACAATGTATTAGAAAGGATGGTGTAACAAGTCACTTGTCTTATGAAATTTCACTTTTGAGCACGAGTTTGGTCTATAGGTAAGGTTTGTTCTTTTAGGTAGGCATAAATGGGTCCATACCATGGTGAGTAATGTCCATTTAAAAGGGAAATAATTTGAGAATCAGGTAGGTCAAATGTTGGTTTAACCAATTCTTCCTCCAAGAACTCATACCTCACATTTTGATCAGGCATTTGAAGAAAACATGCCAAGGTAGCCATTACATCTGCTGCTCTATTCTTGTCACGTGTGATTTGTTCAAAATTAATCAAAGCAAAGAACTTTTTCCAATCATCCACCAATTTTTTGTAAGGCATCAATTTTTCATCCTTGGTATTATATTCATTATTGACTTGATTGATGACTAATTGAGAGTCCCCATAGACTTGCAATTATGTGACATTCCATTCCAAGACCATCTTGATACCTATGACCAAAGCTTCATACTTCGCAATATTGATTGTGCAAGGAAACAATAACTTGTAAGATTTTAGGATTGTGTAACCTTGAGGTGTGATCAAAAGAATGTCTGCCCCACTACCATTTTGGGTGTAAGATCCATCAAAGTATAAGGTCCATGTCTTGGCTTCCACATTAACAATCTTAGAATCAGGAAACTCCACTTTAATTGGATGTGTAGACTCTAAATGATGTTCGGCCAATTGATCTGCAATAACTTGACCTTTGATCACTTTCCTATCCACATACTCAATGTCAAACTCACTAAGTACCATTACCCACTTTGCAATTCTTCTAGTTAGAGTTGTTTTACTAAGTAGATATTTTAATGGATCAATTTTGGCTATTATCTTCACCTTATGCATCAACATATAATGTCTTAACTTTTGAGAGGCAAATACCACTGGTAGGAAAACCCTTTCCATGAAGCTATATTTTAATTCATATATGATCAATGTTCTACTCAAGTAGTAGATAGCCCTTTCTTTTCCTTCATTATCCTCTTGTTCCAATAAGACCCCTAAAGATTTTTCCATTCTGATATATAAAGTAACAAAGGTTTTCCTTGAATAGGTGGCATCAAGATGGGTGGATTCATCAAGTATGTTTTCAACAATGTAAAATCTTTATCACACTCCTCAACCCATGTGAAGATGGTGTCTTTATGTAGCAACATTGTGAATGAATGGAATTTTTCCACCAATTGAGAAATAAACCTCCTTATAGATTGAAGTCTTCCTTGAAGTGACCTAATTTGACTAATATTATTTAGAATTTCCATGTCCATTATTTCTTGTACTTTTTTAGGATCTACTTCAATGCCTTTTACAGAAATAATGTACCCTAGGAGTTTTCCGGATTGTACCCCAAAAGCACACTTCTTTGGGTTGAGCCTCACTTTGAATTGTTCTAGCCTTGTGAAAATATTTTCAAGTATGGGTAAGTGATCTTTTCTTTCATGTGACTTAGCTAGAATATCAACCATATAATCTTCTAGGAAGGTATGCATCATATCGTGGAAAACGGTAGTCATTGCTCTTTGATAAGTTGCTACGACATTTTTGAGACTGAAGGGCATCACATTCCAACAAAAATTACCCCATGGGCATGTAAAGGTTGTCTTCTCTTGATCTTCAAGTGCAATTTGAATTTGATTATATCCACTAAATCCATCCATAATTGAAAACATAGAATGACCGGTAGTTAGATCCACAATAGCACCAATGCTAGGTAATGGAAAGTCATCTTTCGGGCAAGCAAGGTTTAGATCTCTAAAATGTGTGCAAACTCTTATGGATTTATCATGTTTGGTAACCGGTAAAATGTTGGAGATCCATTCTGCATAGGCAATTACTCTTATGAATCCAACCTTGAGTAGCTTTTCCAATTCTACTTTTACTAAAAGGGCTATATGTGGATGCATTTTTCTCAATTTCTTCTTGACGGGCTTAACACTGGGTTTCACATTCAAATGATGCATTATGAAACTTGGATCCAATCTGGGCATGTTGGCATATGACCATGCAAAGTTGATTTGCTTTTCTTGAAATAATTCGATGAACTCTTTCCTCTCCAAGGGACTCAAAGATGCTGCCAAGTGAATAAATTTGGGATCCACTTCGGTACCAATATTAACTTTATATGTGGTTCAATGAGTATAGGTGATCTTTCATCTTCATGTGCTGGTAAGGTGTCCAACCTCTCTTCCTTAGGTGCCATAGTTGGGTTTTCACCTTTGGAAACATCCTTTATTTTTACTTTTTTCGGGTCTAGCACTGCCACATGGTGGTTTTCACCACTAGACCTTCTCATTTTTTTGTATTTTTTCTTTTCATTTTGTGGATTAAGAGGTTAAAACCCTGCCCCTATCATCATGTCCAAAGTGAATTCATTGATTGAAGAATTTGGTTCAACCGCATTTAGGTATAAGGCCATTACATTGTCATTTGGGAAGTATAGTAAATCATTTGGCTCGGAAAGATCCCAATCAATAAGTTCAGAGTGCATTAAGGACAATGATTCATTGGATGAATTATCACTTGAAGGATTTAGGGACATGACTTCATTGGATAGTTCATACATTGTATCGTTAAGGTCTATGACATGTGCCTCTTCAAGATGGTCCATGGAAGTAGGATCAAAATCCTCTTCACTAGAGTCTTCTAAGATTTCCATGGGAAATAAAGCGTGTGGATTAAACACAAGGTTATAATATCCCACCCAAGAAGGTACCCAAGGTTCACCTACCCATTTATTGTAAGGAGGTTCTTGTTCTATATTGGAATGTTGAGGTTCACTTGATGTTTGAGTAGAAGTCGAACCTTGATTCACATGTTCTTGATTCTAAACTTTTGGAGGAATTGCATAGGTGTGAATAACATCAACCTCTATGTCATGACAAGATTCTTTGGAAAATGAATCCCACTCATAATCCCTAGAATCATCTTCACTTTCAGAACCTACCATGTGTATATGGTCACAAAAATCATGCATGGGACTTGAACTTTCTCCTTTATGTTGAAAACCTATGCCAGCTTTCTCTTATTTTGCTCTCCAAGCTGGTTCAATAGGTTCTAACAATCCTCTATTTTGAACTCCTAAGGGTCCTCTTCCCTTATATCCCATTTTTTCATGATATCAAATCCTTTTCCATATTGATTAGTTTGAATGTTGATATGTTGCACCCTTTCAATGGGATTATTTGAATTATCCTCCTCTTTATAGAGCCATTACAATACTTCATTATCCTCTTTTTCCCTTTCTTGTTTGTCACATTCTCTCACAAAATGAGAATTATATTTGTGAGGTTGATGAGTTTTGGATGGCTTCTCATGTGTCCTTGGAGATGTAGGTAAATCAAATAGGGAAATGGAATATTCCCCTACCCCTTTTGAGTGAATTTTGCATTGTTTCTCAAATTGGTTCATCATGTCACTCATTTTTTTATATTGATCTCTCTTGGCTTTCTCTCTCTCTTCCTTAGAAGGTTTTGAAACTTCCATCCTTGGGGTAGAAACCTTTACTGAATTATCATGGGAATGTTGACCCTCATAACTCATATTTTCTTTTCCCTTAGTTGATGTAGTTGAGTTACCTTGATGAGGGTTAGAGGTGGATGTAACATTTGATGTTGGCTTTGAACTTTCTTCTTTATCTTTTTCCAAGGTAATATCAGGAATAACTCCTTCCTTATTATGAGTTATAAATAGTTCATGACTTGGCTTCAAAGAATTGCAATATTGGAATGGATTAGAATCTCCTCCAATCCTGATCTCTTCCCCCATGTGTGGAAATTTTATACATTGGTGATAGGTAGAAGGTACCACTTGCATTTAATGTATCCATGGCCTTACCAATAAAATATTATAAGTTAATTTCATATCAAGGACCTGACATATGGTATTCTTTTTGATAGGTCCCACTTGAATTGGTAGAATAATCATACCCTTTATGAGAATTCTCTTGACCCTCTATGCCTTTGGATTAACACTTCTATATGCAAGGGTAAGTTTTGAGTATGTGTGATAGACATATCATCTTTCTTTGAAAATGAAAGACAACGAGGGGCTATGAGATGTTCTACCATGTTTTGAAATTTATCTTCCTCCAAATTTATAGGAACAGTGGTCTCAACTAAGGATTTTTCCAAGATCTCCTTGTGATTAGGAGAAAGCTTCAACAACTCCAAAATTGATATTTGTGCTGGATTCTTTTGTAATTGATCCACCAAACTATAAGGCTTTGTTGTAGGTGGTGTTTGTTTAGCCAAAATAATTGGTGTTTTGGGACCAATAGTTATATGAGTACCCCCTTGTAGGGTAACCCTTGAGGATTTCCCCCTTGTGATGGCATTAGAGGTTTCCACTTTAAGTTGATCTTTGATCACCACAACATTGATAGTAGTCTCATGTCCAGATAAAGCATTGATAGTATTATTATAGGTATGTGCAAAGTTAACATTATTATTGGCTCTCGCATTGTTCCCATTGTTTCCTCCATTGTTTGAGTTGGAAGATTCTCCTTTTTCATGTTTATAGAAAGGGGTTTTAAAGGTCATGTGATCTTCATTAGTTTGAGGGCCTTCTACCTTTATCACACCATTTTCAATGAGAACTTGTAACACATGTTTGAGACGCATGCAATCATTTGTTTTATGTCCCCGATTTCTATGGTACTCACAATGATTATTCTCACTCCACCAAGTTGGCTTGATTTGAGGTTCATATGGTTGAGCCCTTGGTAGGTAAATAATTTTATTTGCAATAAGTGTTCTTAATGCATTTTCCAATGGTTCACCCAAATTAGTGAATGTCCTTTTGGGTTGTGATATTGCTATCAGGATTTAAATGTGTAGTTTTTGAGTCAAACTCATTGACCCATAATTCATGAGTAGTGGTTCAACATGAACCCATCTCTCATGAGAATGAATGGAACACTTAGCACTCATTGGATCTAGGTGATGCACCCATAATGTCCTTTTGGGTGTCAGTGCAAAGAAAGGTTTAGGCTTGTAAGCCCCTTGATTATTCCCAAAGTTGTTATTAGTGTTGTTGTTGTTAAAGGGCACTTTGGGTGCTTGATTTAAATTATTGGCTTCATCTCAAATTTTGGTGAGATTGAAAGGGATGGCCTTTAAATTATTTGCCTCTACCATTCCATCATTGATGACTCCTTTATTGTTGTTATTTCTCATCCAAAACTGGTTGTTGTTAGGGGGATTGCGATTTTGATTGGTATTTGAAGTATTGTTGTTGGTGTTCTTGTTATCTTTATAAAGTTTGATTTCTCCACTTTTGACCAATACCTCTTCCATTGTAACCCCATTATCAATTAGGTCTTGAAATGACCTAGGACATTGTAGCCTTAACCGATAGTTCATTTCATCATTCAAGCTATTTACAAAGATATTCATCTTTTCCTTTTCGGGTACACTTTGAGGGTATCTAGCAAATACTGCTCTCCATCGTTGTAGGAAAAGTAGTAATCCCTCTCCTTCTCTTTTCTTGGTGTTACATAGATTAAGCATTGTAATCTCATGTTTGATATTATAAGAATAATTAGCTACAAACTTAGAGGCCAATTCTTCAAAGGTTCGGATGCCTGAGGGTAACTTTGAAAGCCACTCCATTGCCATACCTCCCAAACTTCTAGGGAATAACCTCATTAGGTAAGTCGTGTCATGCATGAACTCTAGGATCAATGTGAAAAATTCCCTTAGGTGATCTTGAGGATCAGTTGTTCCTTCATACTTGTCATATTTAGGAAATATAGCATTAATTGGGAATGGAACCATGATTAATGATTTATCAAATGGAAAAGGACACAAGGCTTCAATAGAAAAGGGTTTAGAAACCTCGCTTTGTTTCATCATGTCCAATTGAATTTGGAAGAGTTGGAATTTCTTATTCATGATATCAATAGGGTTAGCCTCAGCTTCTTCTTTTTTAAGTTTGTTGACATCATATTCATGGGGAAGTTTGAGACCCGTTTGTGTTAGGTCGAGGAATTATTTTTCTTTGTCCTTTTCCAACACTTTTTCCATGAGCTTCATGAAGAAGGGACTTTGCATTGCTTCATTGACCTTTTCATCGGTTTCTTCTTCATCATTAGGGTCAATGTTGCCCCCATTTTTATTATTATATAACCCTTGGTTGTTAGGGTCAAGATTAATTCCTCCAAGATTGTTGCTGTTTAACCCTTGGTTGTTAGGGTCAATGTTTCCTCCTCCATTGTTATTGTTGTTTGACCCTTGGTTGTTAGGATCAAAATTTCCTCCTCCATTATTATTTGTGTCTTTGTTAACATGATTGATTTGATCAGGATCCATGTTGCCAAACGGAAAGGACATTGTTGGCTCTATCTCCTTTATAGGTTCTTGTGAGAGTCTTGAAGAGGTAAAAGGGTCACCCAAAAAAGGACACTCTTGCCTTAGATAGGATTCGTCGGGTTGCAGGGTAGCCTTGATATAATGAGATCACGTAAAATCCAACATGAACATAAATCGAATAAAGGTCTTAGGCTTTTTATCTCACTTAAATGATCAATCCTTGGATGATTTTGTGAAATGTCCAAAAATGGCAGATTCTGATCAAGTTGAGTATACACAGAGGTAAAACATCCAAAAGGGTATCCAAAAATGTAGGTATCTTGTTTTCAAACCCTCGGTAAGTATCCACTATTTTCCCTTCTTTATTTCTGGGCATCACTTCTTGTTGTGCACGCGTCACTTTAATGTTAGCATGCGGTGACTAGAATTACTGTACGCGGCACTCTGCAATGAGTACACAGTGTTTGCCTGTTGATAGGCGTTATTGAATTGTTTCCAAGAAGCACTTTCCAGTGACTTATGCAGTTTATGATAGCTGAAAAGCATCATTTCAGGTTGTTACGCGTCACAGAATTGTTTGTAAGCGTCGTTTAAATGCTCGTACGCGGCACTTCACAGATCAAAGCTAAATTTTCAATATTTTTAGGGTTTAAAATTTTAATGTATTTTATCAGATCTGTCAGAGAATATTCTTGCTTGTAAATGAAATACAAACTCAACACACACATCAAATTTGCATCATAACCCTAAAATTACACTAAAAGTGTATGTTCTCGGTCATTTTTACAAGTATAGCACAAGCAATTCTTCCAAGAAATCTACCTAGAGTCAAACAAATATGGCTTTTAACAATGGCTCTAGAAGGTAGGATTACTATTTAACCAGGTTTTAATCACACCTCCATTCTAAATCATGTCAAGTTCCTTTACTCCCTTGCGGGATTCCCACACGCACGAAAGTATGATTTTGTGCAATCCTGAAGGACTGCTCAAGGAAGTGAAGATGACTTGCACACAACTTAGTCACTTTCTGATTAGGTAAAGTAAATTTATTTATAGTGTGTTGGATGATATCATAGCTTAAAGTGATTGTCTCCCACTTTGGATCGTTCCCTCTCACCGCCTTTGTAAAGGAATTCTTGGGAGGCAGGCCCTCTAAAGCTCTATTTTAATCTAGCATACATGGAAAGTGGAAAAATGAACTTAGTCCAACAAGTTTGGGAATTTGATTCACTCAAAGAGTGAAGAGCATATCCCTATTATCTTCCTTCATTCCAAACACTTCAAACAAACTTGTTCTTTTTCAACCCCTTGACAAGGAGGTTCTTATAAAGGAAATGTTTGGTTAATTCCTCCCTTTCTTTCTACCAAATTGAACTCACACGTTTTTCTTTTTGATCCACTTCAAAAAGTGGAGAGCATATGCCTAATGCTTGTTCAACTTGGACAATAATAGGGGTTTTCCTATTAAACTAGATTTAAATGAATGCCACAATTTAATCAATGCAAGATTGATTAGATAAGTACCTCATTTTCAAAGCTAGCAAAGGCTAGGTGCATTTTTGATTGATTTTTGCTTTTTACTACTCACCTAGTGGTGATCGTTCCCACTCCAGCTCCTCCAAAAAATTAGTCAACACAACCAACAAAGTGAAGAAATCTCAAAAATCAATTCGACAACATGCTCCTAAGTTCTTTTCAATCCAAATTTGCAAGAATCAACTTGAAGAACTTAAAAACAAGAAATCAACTTAAAGCGTAGGGAATTTCTTCTTGTAAGCAGAAAACACTTTTATATAATTATCATATTGATGCTCCTCTTCCTTTAAATTTTCTAAAATATTGGAAGCATGAATTTTCTTATCATGTTTGATTTGTGCTCTTACCTCTTTGCTGGGCTTTGTGACTCAAAATTTTGGTTTTTGTACTTTCCCGTGTTTGCTCATCTACGGGAAAAACACAGACAGAGAGTTAGAAAATAGAATTTAAAGATTAAACAGCAAAATATAATAGAAAACACTAAATAGCATTTAGCAGCTAATATGCGGCATTTCTCTGTTAAGGCATTATTTAAAACATTCAAAGCGAAAATGAAACTTTACTACGCGGCATTTAAAAATGCACAGGCGGTAAAATAAACTTTGCAGGCGTCATAGAATGTTTAAATTGTGAAATAGAACAGATCAAATGTAGCAGTTGACTGTTCACAGGCGGCACTTTGCAGCTTGCAGGCGACGCTTTACCAGCTTACGCGTCACACTTTGTCTCATATGCAGCACAAAAAGTAAGACAGAAATAGAGTGAAAGCTGCACACATCATTTAAATTCTCATACGCATCATCATATTTCTCATACACACCATTTCACCTATTTTTTGCAAATAGACACAAAATAAAGCCAAAAACACACAATAATTTGATAAAATGATGGAAAATGAGGCCTAAATCCCCACGGTGGGCGCCATTTGTGTGTGATTTAATACACCTTCATGAAATTAGGATAATCAAGCATAATTCTATGGAAAGAAACAAGCAATTTAAACTAAAGTTTTGAATTTAACATCCATAACATTCTATGGTTCTCTAACTAAGCTTTGCAAGTAGAGCTCTCAGCCTTAATCTCCACTAGTGACCATCCTAGAATGAGAAATTGATGATAAATGCCTAATCTAGCTCTCAATTCTCTCAATTTGCTTCAAAGATGAACTCAAATGCTCATGATATGCTCTCAAATCTTACAATTTGCTCTCAAATACTCAAGATAATGCTCAATTTCTATCAAATTGCCTATAGTGATGATGTTATGCATTCAAATTTTCTAGGATATGCTTATGCTTAGAAATGGATTGTATTTATTGTAAAATCCCAAGGGTAGGGGGTAGAGTGAATTGACCATGGGTTAATCCTTGGTTGAGTTTGATCCCTCAAATGGTTTCAAATGGGGGGACTATTTAAATGGTTGTCTCAAAGGTTGGGACAAAGAGACAAAGTCCTCAATTCTCATTGGTTGATCAAATTATGTTGAAAGAAATTAGGATTTATTTAATTCAATCAATTAATTAGCCATGTAAGGGTGAATAGGTTCAATTTGATTTTTTATTTAAAACTATACAATTAATTGATTAAAATCAATTATATAATTTGATTGACCCCTTTTAGGCTTATATTTGATTATTTGATTTCATGATTAATTAATCCTTTGATTTATTTGATTTAATCCAATTTGATTGATAAATTTCCATTTAATATGATTTTTATCCATTTTGAAGCATTTTAAGCATTTTGATGAGATTTGCTGAGATTTGCAGATTTTGATGATACTAAGACACCTGGTCAATTTTGGGTGTCTACACTTCCATGCCTGATGAACTGCAACACAAGGAACACTATCCAATCTGATCAACTAATAAAACTTATGAGCAATCACTCTTACTGCAAATTCAATTTCAGGATCAGTGATCATTGAAATTGTCATCCCTCTTTTATTCCACTTGACTAAAGTGTTATTTTCAACTTCTTCTTTACTATAATAGTGCATTGTTCTTTTCCATTGCACAATAGGGTAATCAGTGACTCGGTGGATGATGTCTTTAGTAATCTTCACTTTTCCATTCTCTAGCCATATGCTCGTATCATGTACTCTGCTCAAAACTATCCTGATCCATTCAATTTTGAAGTTGCATGGGAAATCTAGGGCACAGACTAACCCTTTGTCGACAATGTGTTGATGTTCATCCTTAAATGCCCCATTTTCACATAGTTTTTTATAAGATTCCCTCAACTCAAAATCTCCAACTTCACTTATCTTTCACATATATCATACTCTTACATCATGGATCATAAGGAATTTTGGCAGGATCGACGACAGGGCTTCCGAAAGATCTCCCTTCACTGCAATCTCAGGTACAACACAAAAATTGGGTGGTGCAAATGTGTCACTCCTGACTAATCGAAAATTCTTCATTTCCTTATATTTTTTCTTCACTTCATCAAATGTACTAGCATCCATTTTGTCAAATTAGGGTTCATGAAATGAATTATGGGTAACTCAGCAACAACGAATCTTTAACCCTTTATCGACAATGTGTTGATGTTCATCCTTCAATGACCCATTTTCACATAGTTTTTTATAAGCTTCCCTCAACTCAAAATCTCCAACTTCACTTATCTTGCACATATATCGTACTCTTACATCATGGATCATAAGGAATTTTGGCGGGATCGATGACAAAGCTCCCGAAAGATCTCCCTTCACTGCAATCTCAGGTACAACACAGAAATTAGGTGGTGCACATGTGTCACTCCTGACTAATTGAACTTTCTTCATTTCCTTATCTTGTTTCTTCACTTTAGCAAATGTACTAGCATCCATTTTTTCAAATTAGGGTTCATGAAATGAACTCTGGGTAACTCGGAAACAATGAGTCTTTAACCCTCCTCAAAACTTTGTCGATGATACACAGTGAAATCTTTACAAACTTTTCTCAAATCGCTCTTGAATCATCTTTGAATCACTCTGCAAACTCTAATCGCTTAATAAAAATAAAATGAATGGAAAAATCCATTATATACCCTCAAATGGTCAAATTAGGTATTCATTAAATGTTTTGTACAGTTGTAGGTGTAAAACAGATGTTTAGGTCCTTGAATAAATAGCTCAGTTAACTACTTCCATCACTCGGTCAGAATAGTGACTCGGTCACTACTGATTCTAGGTCAACATGTCATCTCAATCGGTATGGGGGCTCATCACATAATAATATTGATGCTTGGCATCAAATATGCATATCAATTCTTTGCTCGATTCTTGTCACAGATTTATCCTTATGCATCTTAACTTATGCAGATATGGACTTTAATACATCTTATGTTAGGAACAGGTGTAAAATATGGCATTTGAGAAAATATTTCCTTACATACCTTCTTTTCTTAATTAGAAGTAGTGTGATCACCTAATCCATTAGATTGGGTGATCGTTGCTTCACTGGGTCCACTACTGCTTTCTTCTTCTTTGTTTCTCCATGTCAGATTCATCTGATTCTTTATCTGCTTAATAGTAGGTGTCAGGGCTCTGGTCTTGCAGCCTCTCCTAGGATGACTGATCTTATGACAACTATAATAGACCAAACTTCCATTCATCCAACTCTTGGATTTGCCTTTGAAATGTGTCATTATACAATTTTCTGCAATATGACCATATTCACCCCAATAATGACAACTATGCCTTGTATTGTAATCCCAATTTAATGTGTTACCTTTCCTCGGTGCATTGCCTTGTTTCTTGGATGTCCATTTGGATTTTGCATTAGATCTGCAATCTTGAGTTCTATGAACAAACTTCTAGAAATTGTAACAATATCCTTGGAATCTAGGTGAAGCAAGTGTATTGCTAGTCTTTGACCTGCATTCATATGCCTGATGTCCATGCTTCTTACAATTAAAGAAATATCTATTGAATTTAGCTTTAGGATTGGACTTACCATTCTTTCTTCAGAAAATCTTTGTTGTGTGACCAGGTTTCCCACAATGATGACATGTAGTTTTTTTGTTCTTCGGCTTTGCATTCCTCTGTTCTCTGCTCTTTGATGATTATCCTTCTTTAGTGGATGACAAGTTCTCGATATGGCCAAGTCTAGAGGTATCATTATTCCTTCTTGGTGACCTCATGAGTTCCTCAAAGTATCACAAGGCTTCATTAGGTTTGTTTATCCTCTCAATGAGTTCTCTTTCAGATATCAACTCATTTTTCAGTTGATTGTTCTCTGATTTCATATATGTAATTTCAATTTCTTTTATTTTTACCTCTTGATTTGCAAATAATAGTTGGTTGACCATATCCAAATGATTATTTGTGAGCTTCTACACATCACTTGTCCTTTCATTAAGTATGGTATCCATCGGTTTCTTATCTTCTTCTGCCTTTATATTATCTTCCTTGTGTGTGGTAAAATGTGTGATCAATATCTGCAACCAAACACTTCAATAAACCATTATATCAAGGGGTTAGTAAAAACATAAGATTCAAAGCATTATCACAAAAAACCCTTGAAACTGGCTTATTCGTTCCTAGTTGAAGCTAGTATGATTCTCATAGTTGTCCATCAGATTGGACACAGAGAAATCAGTGACTTGACTACTCCAAAATGGAAGATTCAATGCAAAGAGGATGAGCAAGATGCACAGACTTGCATACTTTTCTCTTGAAAGCTTGAAAATGGAAATGCATGAAATAGAAAACTAAATGCATAACATTATAAGAAATAGAACTAGGATGCAATATTAAGCTATCAAATGAGAGGAACAATGCATCTATATTAGGCTATGAAAGAAACTAGAATGCCATCTAAGCTAAGAAATGAAGCTAACAATGAAAGAATGTAAGAAACTACTATGAAAGCAAGGAAACTAAGAATGCACTAAAGATCTCTAGGATGAAAATAGCATTATGACTCTACTCCAAATATTCTTGTTATGAATGAGAAAATGGATCTATCCCTTTTATAAAACTTTCCAAGAAATGAGTGGTTGAGATTAAGAGGCAAAAGAGATGATAAAGTGATTTTGATTGGTCAACTTTGTGGAGAATAAGAGAAAATTGGTATCTTCTCCCTTTTATTTGTTTTATTTGATTTTTGAGTGCACACCCATGTGTGAATGGGTTCACTTTTTTGAACTTAGTAATTTTTTATTTATCCCAATGTTTTATTCTTTTTGTGTTTAGGCGTTGATGTTTGATTATTTGATTCAACAAGTTAGGATTAAAATTATATAAGAAAGTTTGATTAAATGCTCAACAATTTAGAGTCTAGCAATAATGTCTTAAATTTAGGATTTATTAAGATCAAATATTTGAGAAAAGGGGGCTATGGGTTTGATCCTTATACAATCTACCTTGTTAAAGGATTTAAACTTACAACTAAGTAAGCACTCTGTTAAGAGATTTACAAAAGTTTGTTAGGACTACTCAGTTAAGAGATTTACCCTGATTCACTTGCTAGAATGTATCAGTACCTGATCCTTTGGTCTGCACTCAAATATTGATAATGGATCTTCTCTTTCCAACTCTTAACTGATCTCTCAATTTGGTATGTCTCTTTAGTATCCTTCACTATTCTTCTCGTTCACTCTGTTTGGCCTATGCTTCAAACATGCAAAATATGCATATACACCTAATCTCTGCTCTTCACATCTGCATCCACACACATCCATAGATTAGGGTTTGAAGCATCCCATATATAGATCATTGATGAAACATATAGATCAAGATCAATGATCTAGATTCACCACCTTTTTCCACTTAAGCATACCTAATTTTGATTGGTTGCATTGCTTGCATAGGGATGCATGATCACAGAAATAATGTGGAATTAATGCATTAAATATCTTCAACAATCATTAAATGATTCATATAAGTTGGACAAAATGGTTTACCTAAGTTTTTGTGTCATTCCAAACACATATCAAAACTATTTCACTCGGCGTATGTAAACTCTGATGCTCATTCAAAACTGTCACTCGGCACTAACTGTCTATGCAACTCGACAATCATTATGCTCGGAAACTACTAAGTACTCGATGACCACTAACTTTCTTGGCAGTGACTACTGCTCGGTCAATACATAATATTGCACAATTCATTACATTTCTCTACCTTAGTGGGATGACTCGGTCGCAATGATGACCGACCAACCTGCCTTGATTATGACTAAGTATGTGACACTATTACACAACAAAACTTGGAGATCAACAAAAACAAGTTAGAGATCCAATCTCTAGTATCCCCTTTCAAGGATTGTACAAACAACCTAATAATCACATATTCACACTCAATCTCATAATCCTCCATTAAATCATTAAAATTTTGAATATTCCTATCTGCTGACTTGGGCTTTAAGCCACTGATCCTTGGTAATTTATCTCTAATCTCAGGTATCATAACATTTGGGAAGCCAAAGATATGATTGAAATTTATGGATCTATATCTTTCTGAATTGAAACTACTCTTGGTATACAATTGTGACTGATGAAACATCATGGGTACATTAAAAACCATGTTGCGATACACATTAAAACATTTTGATGTTATTGTATACTCCTTTTACAACTAGAGATCTTACAACTTCACAAAACTCAATACATAGCAACAATAATAACTAATCTCCCTTTGCATGAAACACCAGGTCATACAACATAAAAAAATTATCTCATAAAACATGTCTGCATATAATTTTATCACTGAGATATGTATACAACACTTTATTACCTTTCCCTTAATTTAGTGTTTCCTTTCACCTAATAAGGAACATTGTTTGTTAAAAAAAAAAATGATGAATACCTGAAGTAACTTGTAGCATACACTCACTTTGTTTCATATGATGCTTTTTGTAGATCTAAAACATCTTATGATGTTCCTTCAAGATAGAGTCACTATCTCTCTGGGAGAGGAAAAAAATTAAACAACTGAGATCCATTCAAAAAATTTGATACACTCGGGGTCTTCTCCACATAGCAGATCCACACAATACCCCTTCATATATGCTGCAGCAACACCTATTTCAAGCTAGAAATTTTCAGATCTAATTTTTTTCAGATATGTCCTCCATAACTCCATTGACCATTTCTTAATGGATAAACTCATAAGTTCTCACCAAAAATGCCAGTTAGTTATGAACCAAATAGGCCAACCTGAATGGATTATGTCTTGACAAGAAATTCTAGGACAAATTTGGACAAAATTATATCCCTATCCCCAACGAACTTGGACAAAACTTTCTTGAAAAACACACTTTAAATATCAATATTCTTGGAAGAAACAATTAATCTTTCCAAATTTTATTATGAACCTAAGCTCTCTCTTCTTCCTCTTTTAAGACTTCAGTTACTCTTTTGTACTCAACATAACTAGTCTTGTTTTTCCATGCAGAACAACCCAACTGAAAAATAATATCTTCTTGTTCCTTCTTAGGCCAATTTTGTTGGTTTACCTTACTAAAGATGGTTTACTGACAGGGGGTGAATCACAAAATGTTGAACCTTAGTACTTTAAATCTAAACCTCTAATTCAGCTCGGTGAATCAAACAACAGCAGCAACCGAAACTTGAAAAATCTTCACAAACTTGATAAAAGCATATAACTTAAACAAATAATATTCACAGTTATCAAGTATCACATGTAACACAATATTTAATGAGGAACCCAAATTTGGGGAAAACCTCTATGGGAATTGTCACCCGTAAAATGAAATTCTTCTGGAGCATGCTCGGTTAAGAGCCAATCCTGTTAAAGATTACAATGCACATTTGTTAGATGTGACCCTGTTAGGAGATTTACCTCAGACCTGTTAAGATCTCCATCCTGTTAGGAGTGGTCTGGTTAGAGGGATTAAACATTCATCCTAGAATGTTACCTTTCTCAAGGGTTTATAAAAAGACTTGTTAGGTTTACTCGGTTAAGAGATTTTTTGTTACAAATGTTAGTAAGCAAGAGTGTACTAATGTGACCTGTGATTTTGCAACTATACTTTTCTTGATTAGATCCTTTTTTTTCTCTCTAAAACTTATTGGTACATACAAATCATCCACTCATCAGTCTCTCCTCTTGACCAGTTATCCAACTCTTTCACTACTCTGCTTGGTAGCTCTTCAACTCATCACTTCACCAGAAACTATGTATAAACATACAGACTTATCAATATATAGGCCTTTGTTTTGCCTCTTAATTCTATTGGTTAGGGTTTCCCTCAATTGCACTCAACCGTCTGATCTTCTCAAATTAACTGATTCAATGTATTTGCAACTCTATTAAGCGGTTAACCATGCCTTGTGACTTGCACTTTTTCTTGGAACTCACAACTTTCTTTTTATGCTTAATCTGCATCACTAATTTTGAACTTGACTTTTCATGACCGTAGATCTTGCAACAGGCTTTGTCTTTGTGCTTGGAAATTTCTTGATTTGTGTGCCTTTGCATTAAATTCATTATGCTCCTTGTTTTCAATCTTTGTTCATGCTCAGTTCCTTGCTCGGTGACTTTGGTGAATATCTTCACTCGGTATCTGACTTTGTTCGGTTGCCAACCTTGCTTGGTAATTGACCTTGCTTGGTTGTCAACTTCGCTCGGTTACTGTCTTCGCTCTGCTCGACCGAAAAACACTTCACTATTCGATAACTAGGTTGTTCCCTTTACTGACTTGACCTTTATGCTTTACCAACTTAACAACATCAAATTTTAAGTAAGAAACAATTATATCAATTGTTCCTTATCATTTTATGATCTTTATTATCTGGCCAATTACGTTCCTCTCCGATTGATATGGCATCTTAATATTATCCAAAAATAAATTTCTTGACATCAATGACAAACTAACAACTAATCTAATCATTCTACTTGCTTGTATTCTTCTGAAACTCGGTCTTCATCACCTTTACCATTAGCTGGTTAACAATCCCCCTCTTTGGCATTGATGACAACTCTATTAATTGATGATGGTATACTTTGATCTTTCTGTAATATATCTGCTCCCACTTAGCTTGTTCTTCCTCTTTTCCTTCTGTTACATTCTCTCTCTTTCATGAAGTCTCCCTTACTTGTATTCATCACTTACTTCTTTGTACTTACTTCTCCTTTGTGCTTATTTATCCCTTGTAGAGTCATCAATTACATACTTATCCCGCTTTGAAAACAATGCCAAAGATCCATACTCCCAAAATCTCTTTCAGGTAGTGATTCATACATTGCATGTATTGATTTCTTCTCTGCATACATAATTCCTTTCACAACTTCAGACATCACCTAAAGTGGGATCATTCAGCATCAACTCAAAATTCAGATATTCTAATGTGTTCTAGAATCGATGCAACATGCCGCTTACATTTAATGAATGTTGGATAGGGGTAGGACCCCTAATTTACTTCTGAGATACTCAAAAGAATCCTTCGGTAGTGGCTTGGTGAATATGTCAGAAAAATGTTCTTTTGAATTCACATACTACAACATTACAAGCTTGTATTGTACTTTCTCTCTCAAGTAGTGATACTTGATAGATATGTGCTTGGTCTTTGAGTGCATTATCAGATTCTTTGATATGTTTATTGCACTTGTATTGTCACAATAAATAGTAACTGGTTTGGTGATCTCTTCTTGCATACCTTCTAGTAGTTGTTTGATCCACACAATATTTTCACAATTCATAGCTACAGCAACATACTCAGCCTCGGTAGTAGATTGTGATATACAACTTTGTTTCTTGCTTAGCCGTGTAACTAGTCTTTCTCCTAAAAATAATTCTCCTCTGCTTTTACTCTTTCTATTATCAATGTTTCTAACCCAATCAACATAAGTACAGACTTTCAAATCAAAGTATCCTTATTTATTGTATAGTAGGTCGAAATCTTCAATGCCTTCCAGATATCTAAAAATTCTCTTAACTATAGTCATATGTATTTCCTTCGGATTGAAAGAACACCTTACAAAAATTCCTATAGCATGGGCAATATTAGGTCTTCTATGCACTACATATCATAACTTACCAATCATGGATCGGTAGAGTGTCTCATTGATATCTTGTGACTCATCCTCTTTCGATAACTTGCATCCAATGACCATCAGTGTTCCAATTGGTTTTGAGTCATCCATACCAAATGTCTTTAGGATCTCCTTAATATATTTTGTTTGTGTAATATAGATTCCATCCTTTACCTGCTGAATTTGAAGTCCAAGAAAGAACTTAATCTCTCCAATCATAGACATTTCAAACTCCTTTCTCATCTCCTTAGAAAAAGATCTGCACAATGTGTCATTGCCTCCAAAGATAATGTCATCAGCAAATATCTCAGCAATTAAAACCTTGTTATTACTATCATGTTATTGGTGTCACTTGTTCTTTGAAATCCTATTTTGATTAGATATGATTGCAATCTCTCATACCATGCTCTAGGTGCTTGTTTCAAGCCATACAATGCTTTGTGCAATTTGCATACCTCTCAGTCAGTATTCTTAGCAAATCCTTTAGCTTGTTCAATATATACTTCTTCTTCAAGAATATCGTTGAGAAATGTAGACTTGACATCCATTTGATAAAATTTGAATCCCTTGTAAGCCGCATATGCTAGTAGAATCCTTACTCCTTCTAATCTAGAAATAGGTGCAAAATTTTCACCATAGTCAATTCCTTCTTCTTGTGCATACATGTTGCCAATTTTTCACTCACAACTCAAATTGGCAAAGTTGGTTCAGCTTTGGTTCATAATTAAGTGAAAGGTGCATTTCTTTTTAACTTTTCCAAAGTTATTTGCATATGTTTAAACCAAAGAAAAATCTCAGTTCATTGATATTTTTTTAGTAGAAAAGAAAGGACTTTAGTTATCATGCAATGTGAAGTTTGGAAAGAGAAAAGTTCAGCTTTGCCATTAAAGTATATCAAGACAGAAAGAAAATATACAACTGAAAGAGTTCTCTTTTCATTTTCGCAAAGACACTTTACAATGTTCTTTTTTGAAAAAGAAATTCACAACTGAAATACATTAAGTTTCTGATCATAACAAGGTTGCAAGTGTTGTGTGTTTGAATAAAGATAAATTAAGAACCCACACAACCCATGGGATTGACTGAACAATGAAACCTGAAGTAAACATATATAGAAGTCAAGATATAGAGAAGGGGAAGAGATCTATCATTGCCTATTTGAAAGACAAACTATGGTTGGATTTGAAGAATCTTCATCTGGTCAGCTTGCCTTTAGTCTTCAGGGCACCTGCATGGTGATGCAAAAATATGTTAGAGCTCGGGATCTAGATCCTATATCTATAAATCAACTGCTATATGTGCATACTTTCAGTTGCATCTATCAAAATAATCAAAAAGGAAAGGAAAGAGACATATCAAGACTCATTTTTTATCTGATGTACTTGTTTCTTGTGCAGATATAGACTTCATATTCATCATTTGATGTTTCAATTTAGTATCTTTCATATTTTGGCATGTTGTGTGAAATGCGGCTCCCACAAGGGTGGAGCCCAGCATGTTGTTGAGTGCAACAATCAGAGGCTGAAATGAAAGTAAAGAGATCGGGTATCAAATATTGTTAGTGGATGCAATCACAGATTTGGATAGTGAATTTGAAGAGAAGCTAATAAGAATCCAAATGATGACATGTAACTGATTAAATGGTTCACTATATTAAGTTGAAGATGATGCAAGACATTAAATCAGTTAATGGTTTGTATTGTCATTGATGTCAACTTGATATCATCCGTATGGTCATACACATAATGCCAAAGACTTCATAGAATCAATGGAATAGAGGTTATTCTTTCAGCAATGCATAAAATTCAAGTATTCACTAAGTGACAGAATACACCGACGGAGTGCACACCATCGGTAAAGACTGAGATAAAAGTCACAGTGATGCCCGACGAGCAGAAGACAGTATTGCCTGATGAAACAAAATCAAAGGATGCCTTACAAGCTAAAAATAGTGTTGCTCGATGAGAAAGATCCAATTATGCCCAACAGACAGAGATCCTGAAGCTAACTGAAGTGACACCGACGGAACTGGCAGTTGTCACCAGCGACGAACTAGAGAATTGACCGACAGAAGAGAGAGATCAAAAAATGAAAAAATATCTAGCTGGCAGAGCTAAAAGATAGACTTAACTGGTTGTTTGATTTGTTTTATTCGACCACAGTTAAGTAAGTGATTTAAAGATGATTTACACAGTTGGCAAGAAGATAACTATGAGATAAATCAGGAGTTAAAGTCATAAATCAATTTCGCTGGATTATTTTTCATGCCAAGAATCAAGAACCAAGAATTAAGGAATATCATGTCTATTTAAGAGACAAGCATAACTCATTCTCTGTGTGGTACATAAGCAATCAGATACACAGGGGAGTGAACTGATAGAAGATGCTGAAGAGAAACTGATGAAGGATTAACTCCATGCAGTCCTGATCAATCAAGCTGAGGGAGAGCTAAAGAATTCTGCAGACATCAACGAACAGAAAAGCACAGCATCACATAGCAGAAAGAGTTAAGTACAAATGAATTGTATTGATACATTGATAAAAAAGATATTGTAAGTAAATAGATCTGAAAATCTGTAATTCAGTTGCATAAGAAACAGGTCATCTTGTTTCAGTTTAACCATTGAAGCATTAAGTCTCTTAACAGAGCAAGACTTAACAGTCTTTTGTAACTGAGGTATATCCTAACAGATTACCAGAAGGTTGACTCATGATAGTAGCACCGGTCTTACCTAAATCCTATTGACAATCTAAGAAGGAGGTTGATTCAAGGATGGTAGTAAGATTTGCGTAAAGCCTATTGACAGTCATGAGACTGATTCAAGGATGGTAGCGTAGATGCCAGATATTAAGTGACAACCTATGTATTGAAAATCCTCTAACAAGGTCACACTTAACAGTGTGTTTGTAACCTTTAA
>MU223970.1:0-20784 GCA_018584345.1 Thuja plicata | reverse complement strand
TTGAGAAGTATTGATTGGTGGATTAAATTTTAAATTGGATAAAATACTAAGGCCACTGATTCCCCCCCCCCCCCCTCTTAGTTATTACTAACACCAAACAGTGCACCGTGTTCAAAAATGTTTTCCAGAATTGGAAGCCAAAGAAAATAGTGGTACAACTACATATGGACTAGTACGACTCTATAAATCGGTAAGGAGTAAGATATTGATGTTACGAACAAATTTTATTCCTTCCAGCAAAATTAATTTTGATGTTTAAGTGGTCAAATACTTCATTTTCTTAAAACTGCCATCTTATTCTCTATGTGAGATCTTGTTACTATTGGTGAAGAGAACAATGAGAAGCATTCATATAGAGGGAGTCAATGTTGTTATAAAATTAGAGCATTAAGTTTTCAAATTCCATAGCTAAAGGAAGGGAATATACAAAAAAAAATGAACTTGTTCCCAACATTTTTAATGCATTATAGTGACACAGCATACTGAAGGAATTGCAAGGAAGGAGAAACATACATACAAAATGATGCATATGAAAAGATTGTACTATTGTTTTTTGGGTTTTAGAGCAACAAAGCACATGGTAGGCATTGTTATTATAGGCATATGTATCCTAAATGAAGGGCACCATGCATCTATAACAACAAAATGAAGAAGGCAATGACTATAGAATAATATAAATGGTTTCTAATGAGAGGAAAGGCATCTCAAATATGTGTTCATAGTAATCTCTGGAGACCAAGCAATGCTTTCATGTGATGAAGGCAACTTTAATCATAATCAATATGCCCATATGTTATGTATTTCTCTCAACCTTCTTGGAGGATTGTTTGATGCATTTTGTATTTATTCACCAAAATGCATCAAAAAATCCTCCAAGAAGGCTTCAGCAAACCCTCTCTTTCCTCATGGTGGTGCCTCGGCAAAGCTCACGCAAGAGAAAGCAAAAAACAATAAAGTATGAAACAATGGTTTTAGGTTTCAATGTCTTTCCAAGTAAAGGTTTTCTTTTTCCTTTAATATTTGTGAAGTCTCATATCCATAAATCCGCGTGAGCTTTCCATGTTTGTAAATGTTGCAAAAACAATATTAATAGAATGATTTATAAATTTATCATTCTATTAATATAGTTTTTGATTATTAAATTTTATTAATAGATGATAAATTTATAAATCATTCTATTAATATTGTTTAATAAAAAATTGCATATGGAGATGCTCTTTAAAGATAAAAACAAATATTTATCATTTTGCACAACTTAATAGTAATTATTATATAATTTTGTATTGTGTATTTTCCTAAATATTCACTATATTAATAATATTATTAAGTGATTTAATTATCACTTAATTAATATTATTCATATAATCAAATATTTATTTAAATAATAAATTATAAATCACATAATAATGATTATTAATTTAATTTAAGTATTAAATACTTTATGAATTCATTTTATTTAATTAATATTTCTGATATTTATTAAATAAAGGAATTATAAATAATTTAGTAAATAAAGTGCAAAATAATATATTTATCTTTATCTTTAAAGGTCAAAAGGAGATCTTATTGAAGAGTCATAGCAAAGGCTGAGTCATGAAGATAAGTTTGAAACTTAATGAGGATGCCTTGATATTTAGAAAATATTTTGGCAAAATTGAAGGATAAGAATGCATTAATTGAGGGCCTTAATGATGAAACTGATAAGGATTAACTTTGGTAGCACCTTTATGCATTTTTATAGTTGTTTGAGGGTTTCAAAAAATGCCCACTTGGCTAAATCTGACCCAAGAGTTATTGCTCTCATGATGTCACTACTTTTGAAAAAGCATAAGTATGGGTTGAGGCTTCATTTCTAAGGAGTTCTGACCATCTTTTCCTTGTTGTATTGTAACCTATTTTGGGCTCTTTTAGTAGGAGAGATGTTTTTTGTAACTTAGTTTCAGAGTTGTATATTGTTGTGAGCATCATTTGTTCAATATATTTCAGTGATTTTACCTTCTTGAGACCTATTTTATTATGTACAAAGTATAGATGGTTAAGTGTTTCTGTGAAGTTTTATGCATTTCCTTTAGCATTTACCACTTTCAGCACCTTTAGATAGGATATGTCATACTTTTGCAGGTCATATAGTTGTGTGAGTGATGTAAACAACACCTAGTTGTGAAATCCATGTTTTCCTTCTTGGGTTTGTGAGCATTTGCACCTTCTTTATGAAATTATTATGTAGAGGTATGGGTAAATTTTGAGTTGTGATATTGTGTAGCTAGGTTTTTTTTTCAGCACATGTATACTAGATATGGTAGTATCAATCTGGAAGTATCATTTGGTGCATCACCTTAGGAGTAGATTTCAATTTCATGCATCCTTCTAACCCTTTCCCCCTAAAAATCTTTAGTTTAGGTGAAGTACCAAGGAAGTCGGCATTCTCCGGAGGTTCACTTCTTTTTCGGGTTACCCACAACCCAAAAGTGTTCCCATATATCACTAGATTGCTGAGTTTACTCAACAGGGTGCAAATTTCAGTGATAACAACTTCCCCATATAATTGCGAAGATTTGCCCTTTTCCCAAATGATTACTTTTTATTAACAAAATTAGCAGTGATGCTTTTGATATGACACTTAGTCACATCCAAACTCATAATTTCGCTAAGTATACTATCATGTTTGATGCCACCTTTCCACATAATCATCTCGTCACTTGTCACGGCCAGGTTGGCAATACGGTCTGTAGCCTTGTTCTTCTCACGGTACATGTGGGAGATATGTACCTTACTAAAGGTATTTAATAAAGCCTCTGACTCTTTAATGATAGCCTCAATTGTCCACAAAGATTTGGATTTTCCAAGCAGTCATCTAATGATATTACTAGAATCCCCTTCAATCCAAAGATTTTGGCAATTATGTCTTCTAGCCAGTTTGATAATTTGAAGAGCCCCCATGGCCTCAGCCACATGGCTACTTTGTTTACCCAATGTTATAGCCACAACATCCACACAATTTCCATGCATATTGGCCAGGGTTACCCTTAGCTGCACCATCAAATTTGGATTTTATCCATCCCTCAAGAGGGGCCGACCAGACCAGACCTTCCCTTTCATTCTTTTTTTTTTTCATTGTATTAAAATTACAGAGGAGAAAAGGGTTCAGATCATAACCTTTGGCCTTAGATATTCCTTCTTTTAGCAATATGAGATAGTTTTCATTTATCATTATAATAGTTTTCCTAGCAATCACCCAGGACTAACTTTCTTTGTCTCTGAACACTTTGTCATTTCGCTCTTTCCACACATTCCAGCAAACATGAGGCGCCACCAAAGACCAAACCCTTTTAGAATCCCTATTGGCAGCAGGGCATTTCCATTGGGTGAAAAAATCTTGGACATTCATGAGAAAAAACCCAAGATAAATTCCATCTTTTTAGGATGTGTCTCCAAACCTCCCGAGCATAGGAACATTGAAAGAAGAGATGAAAAATAGACTCAACATATTCCTTACACAGAAAGCATCTATTAGTGAAATAGAAACCTCTACTACACAAATTATCTAGAGTAGGGATTTTATTCTGCAAAATCAACCAAAAGAAAATCTCAATTTTAGGGGTTAGACCTTTTGTCCAGCAAGAAGCCCAGTAGGGAGAAACCTCCTCAGGAAGAGTAAGGGCCAAAAAGGAAGAGGATACAGTGAACCTTCCACTCAGGTGAAGGGCCCAAATAATTTCATCATATTGGTTTTCTCTTATAACACAAGAGTTAAGGGCCAATTTAACTTTTTTAATATTAGAATTCAGCTGAAAAAAGTTAACCCATCCACCATTATTCCAGTAATCAGCAACCATTCCACCATAAGATGATTTGATACTCTAAACTAATTGTTGGTTTTGAATAAGAATTTCCAGCGGATCCTCCTGCATCTAGTTGTCTTCCCAAAATTAGATTTTTCTTCCATTTCCCAGCTTTCATCTCTTCCCTTTAACAACAACTTCCTTTCCCTCCTAGATAGATTTCCAAATAAAATATCCATTCTCAACTTCTGGGGAACTGAGGAAATCTTCCACATTTTGAGAGTTAACAACATACTTTATTTGCCTGCTAGTATTCCATTCTCTTTCTTCCCCATACATCCTCCAGATTTGTTTGGCTAGAAGAGCTTTGTTTAGCTTTCTAATGTTTCTAATCTACAGATCCCCACTCTTCTTGGGTTTACATATCTAGTCCCAGGCCACCAGGGGCAGCCTCTTCCTTACTTTCATTCCAGACCAGATGAATATTTTTTGAATTCTTTCCAGAGTCTGCAACCTTAGCTGGAATTTTAAAAAGGCTTAGAGCATAAATAGGGAGGTTTTGAAGACAACTACTGAGAAGAAGGATCTTTCCATCTTGACTGAGAAGGTTCCCTTTCCAACCAGCCAGCTTATAATTGAATTTTTCAATTGAGGAGTTCCAGAAATACCCCAGGGGTTTAGGGCTGAGAGGCAACCCCAAATAAGTGCTAGGGAACTTAGAAATAGAACAACCTATAATTATAGAAATTCTGAGTTGCCTCTCCACTGGGGTATTGATGAAGAACATGGATATTTTATTCTAGTTAATAATTTGACCTGAGGCATTGGAATACAATTTGAGGGTTTATTTAATGTTTTTGGCCTCTTTAATAGTTGCATAGCCCATGAGAATGGTGTCATCCATTAATTTCTCATGGAAGCAAGACTAATCATGAGAGGAGGGTTGCAAACCTTGAATATCCCTTGAATTCTTGAGGGAGAGAAAGTATCTTCCAAGGCATTCTTCCATAATGGAAAAAATAATGGGGGAGATGGGATCTCCTTGCCTCAACCCTTGAGAAGGTCTAAAGAAGTTAGAGGAATCCCCATTGACCAGCATTGTTGCAGAGGAAGTGGTAACGAGTTGGTTTATCAAATGAAGAACCTTGTTACTGAACCCAAAATCCTTAAGAACCTTGTGCATGAACCCCCAATCAACTCTTTCATAAGATTTGGATAGGTCCAATTTCATAAGAAAGCCTTGCTTCGAAGAATTCAACAGAGAGTGTATATTTTCGTGAACAACAATGATAGAGTCCAGGATCTGCCTACTTATAACAAACCCATTTTGCTGAGGAGAAATGAGACCCAGAAAATTTTCAAGATTATTGAAGTAAGCACTCTCAAGATAATTTTATATAAGGAGTTGCATAAACTAATAGGCCTAAAATAATCCACCGAGTCAGCGCCAGCTTTCTTGGGAACTAGCACAATGAAGGTAGCATTTATTTCTTTCAAGATAGTGCTACCTCCAAAAAACCCCTTGACATCATCAGACATGTCCTTCCTAACAATGTTCCACATCTTCTGAAACACCACCATAGGGAACCCATTAGGTACATGTGATTTATCCCCTTCAGAAGTAAAGACGACATTCTTGATTTCTTCACATGAAGGGATAGCCTCCAGATCAGATTTATAGTCTTGAGAGACCACAGAGGGAATGGTGGAAAGAAGCACTTCCTAGTTTTCCAAGTTCAAGGTGGGGTCCACTGAAATAAGGGAAGAGAAGAACCTCTGCATCTCCTTGGTTATATCATCATCCTTGGTAATTTTACCTTTTTCCGTAGCAAGGGATGAGATCTTATAAGCTGCCCTGTGTTTCATGGTAGTCATGTGGAAGAATTTAGTATTTTTGTCTCCCTCTTTTAGCCAAGTGACTCTAGACCTCTGTCTCCATAAGGTTTCCTCCATAGCAATTGTATCATGATAATTTATCAAAATCTCATTTTTTGTATCCATCTTCTCAGGGGAATATCCTTCCAGTTGTTTCTGGTCTTGGATTACCTTCAACTCTTGTTGGATACTATCATTCTATTGAAAATGTAACCAAAAGAATCCCTATTCCATTTCTTGACATAGTCCTTGACATTCCTTAGTTTCTTATAAACTTTGTACATAGCAGTGCCTTCCACTTTTATGTCCCACCACTTGTGGAACAATTGATCAAAGTTCGGGTGAGACAGCCACATCTTTTCAAATCTGAAAGAAAAATTCCTCCTTCCAGAGAAAGGATCCACGACAAAAACTAAAGGAAATTGATCTGAACCAACTTTTAGGAAAGAGAATAGATGTACCTTTGCATCCATTCGTGAGAGATCGGTGCCTTGTCCAGCCTAACTTGAATCAAGTCAGCCTCAGCTCTCCTATTTGACCAAGTAAAGTTAATTCCTTGAAGATCCAAATCTATAAGGGCATGTCGATATATAAAGTCCATAAGGTCCAATCTACCATCCATTTGGTTTTTATTCCCTCCAAAAATTTCACAGTCCTTGAGAGGAGTATTGAAATCCCCCATTAGGAGCCAACTAGTCCCCACAAAATAATTCTTGCCTTGAGCTATCTTATCCCATAATTTCTTCCTATGAGTTTTGTTATTAGGGGCATAGATATTAGATAGGATCCAAGAGAAACCATCTCTTATATGGTAGAGCTTCACCACAAAAAAGTTACCATCTATCATCATAGCTTGACCTTTGATATATTTAGCATTCCAAAAAATTATAGTACCTTCAGAGACGCCCTCGAAACTACTGCATGTTAATTGTAAAGATTAGGTACTAAGAGGGGGGGTGAATCAGTATTAACAAACTTCTACCTCTTTTCACTTTAATCAATTGACCGTCAATCGATAATAACATTAACCGATAGTGTCCATAGTATAACTGATATGTTGTAACTTAAACATAAACTAAATAATAGTAATCCCAAATTAGATTCACACATCCATAACACATAGATTTTGGTTACGTAGAAACCCTTAGTCAGAGGGAAAAATTGTGGTGGGGATGACACCCACAACTCTTCACTACAGATAAAAAGTTTTGTCAGTTAGGGCTTACAATATATCACCTTCCGAGTGACTCACTCAATTAGGAGTGACTGATACATTGTTAAGTGTATCTATAGTCCTATTAAGACTACCCTGCTAAGAGATTTAATCTTGCATGTGTGGTGTTCACCCTGTTAAAAGATTTACAAAAAACTCACACAATATGAACTTATCAGTTATGTTAGTGACTACCCAGTTAAGGGATTTACAATACCTTGTAGAAACTATTAGGATTCTTCCCAAGATAGTAATGACTTGTATACACTTCCTTCCAAATCTTGTCAGATCACTTATGCTCTAAATCTATGTTATTTTCTATGCTCTGCTTTTGATTCGCTTCTCTGCTCTATTCCATCTCTGTAACTTCTTCTCGAAAACTCTTTTTTTTATTTGTACCTTAGGCTTCTTATTATTGAATCTCCTTCTCTCATCCTTCATTCCTGACCTTTGATCTTAGGGTTAATCAAAAACTTAATCTCAACCAATCCATGAACCATTTTCTTGTTCTTCCTCTTTTTGGCTACTGCGTCCTTTTCCTTATGACCGATAGTTGTCGACTTCCGATAGTTAACCTCCTTATTCCAATAACTCTTCCATCTGTCTAATAGGTATTTTGATAGCTATTTGACATCAATGACAAAACTCATCTTAATTCCAATAGTTTCTAACAATCTTCTCAATGATTTCCAACACTGCCCACAACTCCACAATCCTTCAAAATTCTAATCTTTTCAGCTTTCTTTTTATCCATTTTAGTTTCTTGGATTAAAACTACATCAGGTTTATGATCTCTAACCATATTCCTTAGAATATTTTGTTTATGAAGGTTGTTAAGCCCCCTTATGTTCCATGATACTATCTTCATTTCTTTGGAGTAAAGTCATGGATGGTAGCTTTCCTTCCGTTGTTAAGCCCCCTTATGTTCCATGATACTATCTTCATTTCTTTGGAGTAAAGTCGTGGATGGTAGCTTTCCTTCCATCCGCTATATTCTACATACCCTCCAACTCCCTCATTTGTCTTTCTTATCTTCTTCCTTGTAATCTCTTTGGGGACCCCACATCTTCTTTAACTCTTCCCCTAGTAGCAACTCTAGAGGAGTTGGTGGACGAGGAGGAGTTTTTTCTTTCTTCCTTCATACTATGCCAAATTTATTATGCATTGTTATAGGAATGTCCTTCTCTGGGAAGGAAGATTTAAATATCTCCACTCCCTCCGTCCCTGACGATAGACTTAGAGAATCATTACCTAGTATAATACATTCTTGACCATCAATGAAAATCTCTTGAACATCATGATTTGGGTCCATGGAGTCTTCCACATGTGAGGGTAGCGTAGACAGATCTCCTTGAAATTAGTCATTATCCTTTATCTCCCCTTTCTCCGTATTTTTTGTTTCCTCATACTCTTGGTCTGGATCTGCCTCTTCTTCAGCCATTTTTTCTCTGCTTCCACCACCTTATGATATGTTCTCATTTCTTCCTCCTACTGAATGGGGCTTGAGTCTAGGCTTTCTTCTGCCCTACTATTTTATTTTTCCCCGACCTTTTCAATTTCATATCCTCCTTCCCCATTAGGGTTTTGGTCTTCTCCTTTATTTTCCTTAGTCTTCTCATTAGAGATTTGTCCCTCCTCGGAGACTTTCCCAACTTCCTGTTGTTTCCTTCCATTATCCATAATTTTTGGAGTAGATTTAGGTTTCCAATACTGTTGGGTTTACGGAGCCTTGTTACCATATGCCTTCTTGTTTTTTTTTTGCCCCTTCTTTGGATAAATGTTTTCCTAATGGCCATATTTCTTACAATAATAACGGGCAAAAGGCAAAGCTTCAAACTCCACTTCTTGACTCCATTCCCCCAGTTGAGAAATGATATCTATTTTATCAAAGAGATCAGTAAACTAATGAATATTAACACAAACTCGGGAAAACACAAGTCTGGTTTTTGCTGCAATCATAGGATCAATTGATAGCAATTCAGCGAAGGAAGAAGCCAAACCCTTCAAGACATCTTCATTCTAGAACTCCAAAGGAAGTCCTCAGAAATGAACCCAAACCGAAGCTGAGAGAAAAAAAAGGAATCAGTGAAATCCATTGTTGGCTCCCATTTTTTGAATGCTAGTGCTTGTTTCCCAAACATCCAAGGGCCTCCACATAGGAAAAACTCAAGATCGTCTTTGTTTGAGAAGACAAATGATAGAAAGCTCTTTGGAAGGGCTTTAATATCCACTTGACACTTAAGTTTCCATTTTATTTTGATCATGGATCTCACAACTTCTATATTCGGTCTTGGTCCGAGAAATTTCCCTACCAGGGTAAGCCCCATAGCTGAAACAGAGTGATCAATCAAAGGATCGGGAACAAAGATCGAAAACTCACCTTTTAAGCGATCTAACTTCGCAGTGACCGGCGGGAAGGAAGATTTTCCAGTTGTCTTAATTCCGAACAAGGATGACCATTATTTCAAAATGACCTTTCTTTCCTTTCCATCACATGATCCACTTGGAACCTCCTTGCATAACCTGCCAGGATCAATGGGAAAACCACCACCCCATGGGTCCCCATTCAAATTTGACTCCTCTGAATCCTCCCTACCCTCTCCAATTCCCGTACCTTCTCTAGGCATCGACCTCCCGCCCAGACAGGACCCGTGCTCGCCTCCACAGGGTTTCCTGCCTCCGCTAGTTTTCCTGCTCGTTGCATCCATTAAACTATTGTCTCTATAACCTTTTATTGAGGCTTAGTATTAGTTAGAAGTGAGAGAATAATTTACAAATAAATAAATAAAATAATGCATTTACATGCACATGGGGGAATATAAATAAATAATTAAACTTATTTTGTTTATTAGAGGAATAATTAATTTAATTAAATAAATATTATTTATTTAATTATGAGGGGGGTTTTGATTTAATTATTACATAAATGTAATAATAATAAGAAGGAAGCACTAATTAAATAATATGATTATTTAATTAAATATAATGACATGGGGAATAATTAAATAACATTTAATTATTTAATTAATTTATAGATGAATAATTGATGAAAAATTTGATTAGATGTTTAATAATTAAGTAATTAATTATAGTCACTTATAAATTTATAGGAAAATGATGATTTTGAATTCAGAATATAGTAGAAAGACACAAATTGATTAAATAATAAAGATTGTTTAATAATTGAAGAGGAATGTTAGTAATGTCATTGCGTTAGAGAAATAGGCCATTTTTAAGTGTCTACACAAATCTACAACAAAATTATCACAAACAACCTTCATATCTTGTTGATAAGCAACTATAATAAAGCAATGCCATAACCTACCAACCAAAACTTGCAGGACACAGAATTGGTCCTCGCCTCTTAAAAAGGGCCATATTGATATTTTAAAAAACTTTGAACAAAACCAATATGGAACCTATATCCCCAAACCCTTGAGTCTTGAGCTCACAAAGAATTTTTTATTTCTAAAGATAAGCACCCAATGTTTTGATCTTCAATATAGCTTATTGCATGCCAAGAAGACTAGTTGAAGATGAGGCTTGAAGCCATATGTCCCTATGTGGATGTAAGCATGTGTGCAAAATTTGGAAGGATAGACAAAGCACGTGAATTGTTCCATAGATGCCACCTTAAAATAAACGGCGGAAACATTAATGTGAAATTCATAACTAGCATAGTCAACAGATCATAGGAAAAAAACATGTTCAAAATAGAACATTAGAGAATGTTTCAAATTTTTTCCCTCCTCTTTGTTCATTGGTCTTCAAAAATTTGTAATGCAAAAATTTATGTTGCGAATAAAAAAAAGGAAAAAACATGTAGAATTTTCATTTTATAAATCAGACCATAAGATAGGCCTTTTATTTCTCTGTTAGTGATGTGGATAGAGCAAGTAGATCATGGCTATTGGAAGTAGCTATAGATTTTACCATGGCTGGAAATGGGTATTCTTTGTTTTGTGTTCAAATTTTTGAAGGGGATTCTTATTTCTTCAAGAATTGTAGTTTTTCATAAAACGATGGCACCTAAATTTTATGCCAACTTTGGAACTCCCTTGCTAGGCTCGATCAATTTATTTCCTTTACCACTAATTTTTAAGAAATATGAATATCTTACAGTTTGAGGTGATTCATTAAATTCCAATTTAGGTAATTCTTATATTATTTGGGAGAAAAAAATCATTGTTATGCATAAATCTATGTTGAAATTGGATTTAAATAATATCTTCCAAGAAGCTCTTAATATTCAAGTGGGCAATTTTGTTTGGCATCAAACCTTAGATAATGAAGTCATTCTATTTAGATATAGTGAATTTCATTGTTATGAACATCTCTTTCGGGACTTCCAAGCCAACCAAAATACCAAATACAATAGGATAATCTAGGATTTATTGTTATTCCTTATTAACACAAATGGCTTTACCATGGCCTATAGGAAAGGTAAAGCTTGACTTCCTCCCAATTGTAGAGGAGCCAAAGTTGGTGTTCATTAATTTCGATCTTCCTAAGACTTATTATACGGTCTATTGGAAATTTCTAGAAGATATATTCCTTTGGTTTTTCATTTTAGTTGCATAGGAAATGGCTTGTTGCACATCTCCTTTTTCTATGCTTATAAATGGTTCTCCCTCAACTATTTTCCATTATATAAGAGATCCATATTAGAGAAATATTATCTCTATATCTCTTCCTTATTTTGGCAAAATGACTTAAAGTTTTTAAATCATATAAAGTATTTTTTAATATGTCTTCAATTTTCACACAGTCTAATTTATGGATCCAATCTCTCACCTTTAATTTTTGGATGGTATTTATTTGATGGTCAATGCTACTCTTTTTGAAAGAGTTGTCCTAAAGCAAGCTCTTGACATTTATATCAATGCCCGTGAACAACTCGTGAACAAATAACATTAAGTGTTCTTACACATGGACCTTTGTATTCAAGAACAAATTGCTAATATTTTTCATTTCTAGGTTTCTTCTCTCATTTTACATATTTGGATGCCCCTATATCTCATAGTCTCCTTGGAAAAGGAGATTAGAAGGTTATGATCAATTATATTCAACATCATATTAATCGTTGAACACATAAGTATCTTTTTCTTTCTTTGTCACGTAAGTCATTCTCAAAGTTGTGATATAACCTCTCATGGTTTATAGATTTATCATTCTTGTAGCTTTAAAAGGAATCCTTTATGATCTGGATCATAGAATGAAAAAGTCTCTTTGAGAAGGAAACAATGGAAATGGAAAAAGAAATAATATTTTGTAAACTAGGATCAAATATGTCAGCCCAAAGAGAGGTTGGTTGGGTATAAGATCTTCCCTCCCTAGCACATGACAATAGTTGTCATTAGTTGTCATAATGTACTAGAGATGGTGTGTAAACAAGCCTTATGGGATCCTTAAGCTCAAGTACCTAAATCTAGATAATCAAAGCTCAAGTACCTAAATCTAGATAATCATTCTTTTATTCTTAGGATGTCAAACTTTGGTAAGGGTTGTCAACTATGGGGAAAACATAAAGCTAGGAAGTAATCTAATAAGGTCTTTTCTAGATTGCTAGAAGAAGCTACTTTTTTTTTTGAAGACGTATAGAATCAACACCATCCTTTCTATGCAGAATTTTGCGATCTTCTCAAGTTTAATTGCAAATGTGTGAAATCTAGTGGATTTGTATTTTTTACTTTCAATTGATGTCATGTAGGATGGTGAGGGGATTTGGAAATCAAAACCTAATCATCTCTAGCCAAATCAAAAATGTATCCTTCTCAATAACTAATTAGCTCATACCTTGGTCAAAGGTTATTTTTTTCATGTGTCTAGTGGCTCTAGATAAAAATAAATCTTAAAACAATTCCCAAGAATTTGGTGTTGCAAGTCCAAAGAGATGTATCCTCTACCCTCAAAATGAAAATGACAAAAAACATCTCACTTAAGCCTACCCCTTTGTCACTTTCCTCCATCAATTGGGATACAATTTGAGAGGAATTTCATAGAATAATTATGATTGTATCTAGCACTCTTTTGTGAATCAAGCAAGACCCTCTTTGAAGTTGAAGGCCCTTAATATGTTGCATGATCTAATTTCTAGTCTAGGCCACTAAAACATCTTACAAAAACACAATCAAAGGGTTTTTAATGCTTCTAATAAGAAAAACAATCAATTTTGGGATAAAATAATAGTCAATCTAAAAGAAACATATCAAGTTCTCAATGGAAATTCAAAGTTCTTGTGAATTTGGCTTGGTATTCTTGTGAATTCCCTCTTTATCTTCTCTACCAATAATAACCCTTAAGAAGACCAAATAATTAGATGGGAACATCTCCATTTAGGCTTGCCTAAAATTAATGTTCGACCTTTGAAATACAATCCTTGAAATGGTGGCATGGAAGGTGTTCCTCAAAGCATAATGGAAAGAATGTTTTTTTATTTGTTGATAGTCTTGGTATTGATTCTAATAATTTGTTGAAGTTTTGACGATTTGCCAAGCTCTAATAGAAGTTGAGTAAAAGCATTTGACCAATATTATGCTCAGATTTAACTATATTTTTTTGACAAGCTGTAATAGAAGTTGAGTAAAAGCATTTGACCGATATTATGCTCAAATTTAACTATATTTTTTTGATTGATCACTTAAGAGACAAGATTCCTCCAACTTTTAATAGTGACAATTGAATGAATGCATAGAAAACATTAACATCCTCATTTACTATTTCAATTCTGTTAAAAAGAAAACATACCACAAGGGAAGGAAATCAAGTTGATGAATTAAGCCTTTTTTTTGTAAAATTAAACTCCATTTCTTGGCTAAATTATGTATTGCTGGAACATCAAGTTTGAAACTAGAGATAATCAAGAATGCCTTGCCTAGGACTTCAACATGGACTTTGGTATCCTTAAGAATGATGAATACAAAGTTTCCATCAGCTCTTGACTTCAGCTACTGTGCAAGTTCTTGTTGTGGTCCTCTAATTTTCAAGTTAGTCTTTTTTCAACATAAAGACAAACCTTGATCCGAAACATATTTGTAATTTAAATAGGTGTGCCACAAGTCATTTTACTCTTTAACCTTTTTGTAACAAATTTTGTGTCTATGTTCAAATTTTAAAAAAAAATATCCAAAACGGTTCAGAAAGCTGCATGAGGTTTGCAATCCCACACGATTTTGAAAGCAAGACCAAGGCATGGAAGAAATAATATAAACATTGCAACTTATGCTCCTTAAAAAGTTAATGCCACAAAATTGTTTTTAAACTGGGAGTTAAAAAATAGTTATGGCTAAGCTTGATAACAGCTTCAATGATAAGAATCTTGCCTAGCATCAAAACCTTACGTATCCAAGAATCTGTAACTATCATACGATTAATGTATGGAGAAAAAATTGTAGATTGGTGACAACATTATCAGAACACACGTCCCATTAGAGATAATCAAAACATCCAATGATGGGAATCTCCCTTATTAACTACCTTGACATGTACGAGAACATACCTTCCATTGGAGATAGTCAAAACACTTAATTATGAGAATCTCCCTTTTTAATGATATTAGATTTTCCACTTTTGCTACTTTTGGATTCAATTGTGTGAGAATTTTTTTGCATCAACATTTCGAATCAGACTTCGTGATCCATCGTCAGGATGAGAGAGTGCACAAGGAGAAAAACTCTCCTTGTGCACTCTCTCATCCTGAGATGGATCAAAGAGTGTGCTCCGAAACATTGATGCAAAAAAACTCACACAATTGAACCTAGAAGCAGCAAAAGAATCCCTTCATAGCTATAAAACCTTGAGTTGTACAAGGCTTGCTCACATTAGAAATGGACATGTATGGAGAAAAAACTGTAGATTGAAGACAAAATTATCAGAAGTTGCATCCCATTATAGATAACCAAAACACCCAATGTATTGAATACAAACTTTGTAGGGTACTACATTTTATTGGAGTTTTATTTTGGTGCGGGGAAGATAAGTTCAAACAGTCCAACAATTAAAAGAATTGTTCAAGCAGCTCTGGGTTAAGCTCAAACTTCTAGACCCAGCAGAGGTAATTAAAACAAATTTCATTCTATTTTAATACCTAGTCTTAAGAAATGAATGAAGCTGTTTGATGTGCTCTGTGTACAGAAAATCTGTATGATACCCATATCTGCTAAAAACGTATTTCAGTTTAAGCTCGCAGGGAAAAGTTCCGGTTTTTCTGTTTCAGTACTCTACACTGCTGCCTCTTCAACCCCTTCCACCTCCAAGAAATTCTCAGAGCCTTTATGAGCAACTAGAGGGGTTCCCACTACCCATCATTGTTCTCAACGAACATAACAACACTGTCACAAGTAGCCGGACCATTTACCATGTTACACCAAACTTTTAAAGCCAATAAAGAGTCAATCAGCCAAGGCCCCTTTTCGGTCAGAGCCAAATCTTATATTTCACACTAAAATTTAAACCAATCAACCTAGATTATTTGGCTTTTACATTCTACAGTTAAGTGAAAAGGTTTACCTTCAAGCAGCATCAGCTAAAACCTTTTTAACCATATTAGCTTCGATTGTCTGGCTTCTATAGCGTATCAGATGTATTGATAGTGAAGGAAGCGCATTTTGAAGTCAATATTACTTTTAATATTTTCTCAAATATGATTTTGCTTTCACCCCAAGGGTGAGAATTAAAGATTAATTACCTAGTCTTAATAATCGATGAGTGTTCCTTATCATAGTCGAAACATAAATATGCTTCCATTCCATCAACCAATGTGTACCCAATGATATAAGAACATAGATATTTGAACAGAGCAATTAACCAGAACACTATCTTACAGCAATTAAGACATTATCCAACTCTGAACTGTGTAATATAATTTACATAAATAGCTCTTTTTTGTTTCCTCTCCGTGTGAGGCATGCCTCCGGAGTTGTGATACTTGAGACCTTTTCGTACTGTTATTCCTTTTGATATCTCTATAATCAATATAAAAAAAAAATATGAAAGATGCTTTCTATTTTAAATATAATCCACCTTAATCCGCAAAGACCATGTTGGCATTATGATGGAGTTTGGAGTCGAGATGAAGAGTTTGAGTTTGTCATTGATGACAGCTCCACAACTCTATTAGATTTGGTGAATAGGTTGCAGATACCGATTGACAGGTTGAATAGGTGAAGCAGTTTTTTGCTAAGACCGGTTAACAGGATGACAGTAACAGAAAGTGTTTTGAGTAGCAATCAAGTTTGCGAGCACATTGGGAGGTGCGGTTGTTACTGATGCATCAATATGATCACACAAGTTCAAATTATGACCGCAATAATTAACTCGACATTTTGTGGAAGTTAGTATTTTGGTATTGTGTTCGATGTGAACCAGTTGAGTTACCGATTGGTACCTGATGATCAGATGGTCAAGGCGGTTAAGTTATTGTCGGTGTTTTGTAATAAATATTTGCATTACATTTTGGGCTGACATGTTAGGTTTGTTTGGCGCGGATTTTCATGAGTAAGGTCAATACTTTGGGCCGACTTGTGGATTGTTTTTAAAGTTTAACCAACATAAAAACAGCAATATAAAGGCAACCTAAATCGTATGATTTAGGGTTTGAAGATCGTGTTATTGGTGGTTGCGATCAGAGACAAAGGCAGAGTATTGCGCCAAGAGTTCAAAGATTGAATTGGATCTTACAAGCAACTAGTGCCATTTCCAGATAAGTTATTTGAGTTCATTGCTCAAGGCTAACTCTAATAGGTTAGCAGGTTAAATCCCTTGACAGGGTGGACTTTAACAGGTCTTTTGTATAAATCCTTTAACGGGGTGACTTCTGAGAAGGAGCTCTAAATCCTCTAGCGAGGTAGATCCTGATAGGTCTCATTGTACTTCTAACAAGGTACTAGTCACTTCTCACCGGGTGAGCCCCTAACAAGGTATTCTAAGCTCCTAACAGGGCAACTCTTTTTTACTGCAGTGAAGAGATTTGTGTGTCATTCCCACCGTATTTTTCTCCCTCTTACAAGAGATTCCACGTGAAAAAATAGTGGTGTTATGAGTTAAGCTTTGTGGATGTTTGAATTGTTTTACTTCTACTGCATAGTTACTCTTGCATGTTTCATTGCTTACAAGTTGGTTAAAAGCATTATCAAATTATTGGTTGAATTAGTACATTTCCTGCTTGCACTGATTCACCCCCCTCTCAATGCTTCTATATACTAACAGACCAATTATAGAACATCAAATAAGATTATAGAAACGAGTAGGCTAGGCAAACAGCTTAGAGCATGTAGAAAAAGAACTTAGTATGCTGGCACAAAACCAGAGAACTATATCACATCACTGAAGAACATGAACGAATGTGACAGCATGAAAAAGATACTCAAAGTTCAGCAGAGATATAGGAAATGAGCACCTTATTTAATTTTATACATACAGCATGGGCGCCAGAATTTATCCATCTGTCTCATTTAGTGAAACTTTTAACCCCACAGGAACAAGAAGCTGAAAGTTTTCAGGAAAAATTAGCAACCCTCAAATACATAAAGACTCCCAATATCGATGAAATTAATATGGTAGTAAGATCTCTCAAAAAAGCATTCCCAAAGTTAGTGGCCCACTTATAAATAAGAGAACTGCAATTTTGATGAAGTTGTGAACAATTTTGCAGAAATTTTGATGATTCTTTTGGTTGCTGGCAAGCAAAAATTGTGTCCAGCGACTGCAGTCACGTTTTTTGTGCTTTTTGCTATTTTTGAAGGGCCAAATCCATGTCAAATAAATATAAAAGAAAATTATATTGCTGACTATACAACCCACAAGCATATGGCACTTGTTGAGAGGAGGTCAAGGAAGCCAATTAAAAAAGTCTGCTAGGGTTTGAAGTATTTACACATTGCGAACCTGACATGCCTCCCCTCTTTCAACCAGGCCATGCATCATTTCAAGAATCACCTAGAGTTATTCTCTGCCCAACTAATTGAAATACTAAGGATGAATAAGCAACAAATTGGTTGGCAAGGGTGTAGAGATCCATCCAGTCAATGGCTGCCTTTCTTACCAAGGGTCCAAGCAGATTATTTTGTTTATGGCTGATTTCACAACCTTTGTTATGTAGACAAAAATTACTGGCATAGACAGTGCAGACAAAACTTACATGATTTTGCTAACCCATATTAAAACAACTTTGACATTAGTCACCTGGATTACTGTGTCAAGTAAATATTTTACATGTTTCACTGCTGAATAAAAAAGAATTAAAACTTAATGAGGATAGAGCACATTTGTTCCGAAAAGTTTAATATGCAAAGCATTTTTCCTTCTAGTCACTGCTGTCAGAATCATGCCGCCTTTTCTTCTCCTTCCTATTCACATCCGATTCATGTCTTTTCTTATCTCGCCTTGAACCCAATTCACTACTTTTATCTCGCTTTAGAGCCTTCTTTTCTTCTCTGTTTCTTTTCTTGTCATCTTTTCTCTTCATGTGCCTGCTCTCTCGATCATTTCTATCAGAATCTGCTTCTTGGACACTGGACTGTGGAACTTCATCTCTTCGAGAATTTGAACAAGAATCATTCCCTCTTTCAAATACTTTGTCATTTGGAGCATATTGAATCTCTTTTGGAAGAGCTTTTTCACTCATTGAATGTTGTGGTGCCCTGCATTTTGGAGGCAAAAAATTCAATTATCATACACAAATGAAACATATAATTATCTTTAAACATGCAACCTTAACTGAAATCTTGCAAAATGAAGATGCTCTGGCATACTAAGAAAGCACATCATACACTAGAAGAAAAAAAAATGAAACTAAAACTTACCGAGTAAAACCCAGTCCCTGCACACGTTCTCCTTCAGCATAACCAGGAGCCAAATCCTCTGCACTAACTCCTTTCTTAAATAATTCTGCAGCCTCTCTTTTATCCAAACGATTACCCATAGGACGGGTTTCACGCTTTGGTGCCAAACCTAAAACCTCTCGCATAGAATGTTCTTCCTCTTCTTTAATCCTCTTGATTTCCTCTTTTGCTGCCTCAGCAGCTGAATCTCCTCCCTTTTTATCCCTTGTGTACCAGAAAAGATCCTTTCCTGTGTAAGATTGATATTAAAAGACTTATGTAATTGTTTTAGCCCCAAGAAATTCAAATAAATTAAGAACCACTATTTTAACCAATAACACTTGTGTAACACACCAGAACGGTTACTGAATGTTCTCTCCATGTCACTACGTAAAACATTGGCCAACTGGACAAAACATCCACGAATACTAAAAAGGTATTGTAATTCATAATGAGGTAACACGGAATTGAACAGCCTCCTAAGAGCTAAAAAGATGTTACCAGACATAATAAGACTACATAATTAAAGGAATTTTTGAATTTTTCAAATTACTCCAATGTGTCAAGCTTAATAAGACAACAAGAACAGAATTTTAGTTTTACACTAAAAGCCAATTCAAAGTGTGAGGACCTTTGTAATGCAATGCAAGGGACCTGAAAATAGTTCTTTTATTCAACTCAGAGATAGCTGCCTTTATCTTTCATGAAAAAAAATATATAATTACATAACAAAACTATCAAAAATAACTAATAAGTGATATATCAGATAGAAATAAAGACCTTTTTGCCATCGACCAACTGGAGCCTTAAGGCTATGACCGAGATAATTTTCTCTGTGCTTGTCGGCTTTGACATCGTCCCAACTGAATTCTGCAAGTCAAAAACAGCATTCAACAGTCGGCAACAAAATTTTAAACTTTTAGCAGAAGATTCTATGTAGCCTTATATGGCAATGTAGCTTATTGAGTGTTCTGTGCTAAAAACCCCAATTAACATGTTTGTGCTAGAAAAGAGAGATTCCAAAGACAAGCTGCAAAGAAGAGAATTTGATAAAGAAAAAGGGAGATGGTTCGGTCCATTATTTGCAGCGCATCATCACGATGAGTGATGGACTGAACCACAGATCGGAGCTCCTTGCGTTTGAACTTTGCAAATTGATAGGAGAGGCTAACGACAAGATTTGCTTCCAAAACAAATAAATTCAGCGTAAAAGCGCCCCCCAGAGGCCTCATTCATCTTAAGGTAGGGTTTTCGAATAAGTTGTCATTCAAACAGTGATAAGGCCTAATACTTGGAATGTCGTAACAAGGACGTAGGGCTAAGTAAATATATAAAGTTCGTTTACTGCAGGAGGTAATAAGCCCTCCAGATTGATGAGAAACCCTAATTTTATTAAAGAAATTAAATACAAGATGCTAAGATCCCTTCAGGTTGATGCAAAACCCTAGTAATGGTTTAAATAAATTCAATAAGTGGGCGGGCGTATTCAAGTCAAGGCATTTAGAAACTTAAATGGATCATTTCCCTTCTACTAGGGTTTCAAAGTGACGACGGGTAAATATCTCCCTTGCCATCGAATATGTGTGGCAATAACTCTGGTCTCCCGCTTCAGACCTTCAAATATGCGAAGGTTTTTATTTTTGGCAAGGAACCTGTGATTGAATTCAGGATTCCCAAGGTTTGAGCAGGTAGCAAATAATAAGAAGCGTTTAAGTCCAAATTCACTGATTCAAACCCTATTCTAATTTCTAGCACAGATGTTTAAGCTCAACGAGGCAGAAATTTCTTGTTCCAATTTTTTTTTTTCAAAGAGAAATCTAAAGGCAGAGCAGGAAAAAAATACATACGATCTCGTCCTCCACGTACGCCTCCCCTCGATGGATGATACATTGTGTGGCCGATTCCAATCAGATGAGAAAGATTTTCTTGTTTCTGTTCTCTGTTTGTCTCGAGAACGCCAGATCGATTTGAAGCTCAATTCTTGCCAAACAATTTGTATGATGTCGGCTATCGAGAAATGAGATTTTAATATTACGACTGTGCTGTTTATTACGCCGTAGGCGTTTCCCCTTTGGACACAGTTGGGCAAAATTAT
>MU223969.1:57403-80854 GCA_018584345.1 Thuja plicata | reverse complement strand
TTCTCACAGTATTACAATTGAAGATGGGTAATCAAGGTTGCATGTGCAACAGATTGATTATGAGAAAATTTCCTTCATGTGCAAAAGATGTTTCTTAACTGAGCACCTCACACCCCATTGTCTGAAACATTCTACTTTGGGAAATTAGTCTTCTTTTGATAAATCCTCTTCTTTATTGTTAATACAAGTCTGATTAAATTGAGAAGGGAGGGGTGAGTCAGTAATCAATAAATTCACCTAATTCAACTTCTTTAACTTTATGCACCATAATAGTCAATGTCAACTAACATAAGTAAAACTTTCAATGAATACATCCACAAGTAATCAACCACACAATGTAAACACCATATTTATCTCATGGAAACCCAAATAGGAAAAAAGCATGGTGTGAGATGATACCCACAAAATCTGTACTCTTCTAGAATACGTCTTGTTAGCTAGTGCAGGAGCACCTAGGGAATGTGCTAGATTGTTGGATGATGTTGGAATTGGCTACTACTGATGTTGTTGGCATTCATGTTTTGTCACTGATGTCAACATATGTTTTTGTGGAGGAAGAATAAACTGGTTATGATGACTGACATAAGTGTACGGATGAATTAGATTGAGCAGATATGGGAATATGTAGAAGGATGTATGTTGATCTTATTTCTAAGGTTGCTTGGCTTAATATTTCATATTGGATGAGTTACAAATATTTTGGTGAAGACTGGTTACTGGACCGTGACCATGATGATTGACAGAGCGAGTCTCTATGTTTTGAGTATATCTTACATGCGATGATGATTCAGATTATGTGAGCTTAAGGGTTGACAAAAGACATATTCAGGAATGTTTGTTATGGGTTGCAAGTCGTATGATTGTTGATGATGTCAGTTGTGGTGTGTATTCTAGAGGAGACCTATATGGGGCCGACTTCAGAGATGTAGCATGTATTGTAGATTGCGAGCGTGGATTACGGATCTTAGATTATATCTGATGTATTGTAATTGTTGTATACTTGTTATAGATACTGTGTGCATCTTAGCAAGGGGTTAAATAATTATTTGTATATTGGGAAAACTTAATTGGCCGACCTAATCAATTATTGTAATAGGGTATATATGAGAGACCTTTTCTTTTGAAAAGATGTGTGTATGTATGTATGAATGAAGAGAAGGTGATTAATAGAGACAGAGAAGTTGAAATATTCCAAACCAATGTTAATACAAATAACTATTTTGTTTTCAATTTTTAAACTTTGACCAGTGTGATTGTCCACTGAGATGAATTCAAGTAATTCTGAATTTTTGTGTCTTTTCTCATATATTCATATTTTTTTGAATTTTTGGGTGATACAAAAATTTCGTAAATAATGACAAACTAATTCTAGCTGAAAATGATAAGGAATATACTAAGAATTTAACAATACTTTGAGTCTAAACAGTACATACCCATACAGTTACAACAATGTAATTTTTATTTATGAATTGATCCAAATGCAAGCTGTCTATAATAAGTATTAACGCCAGTTGTAGGAAAATTCTTGGTGTGGATCAATATGCTGATGAAAATGTTGTCATAGAACTTCCAATACAAATCAGCAACCAATGGCATCCAATGCAAGAGTAAAATGCCTCAAATAACCTCTAGGCGGCTGCCTCAAAGGAAACGCCCAATCTAAAATAGGTTGGCCACCCTGCTGAAACTTATCTTCTCAAAATATATGTATGCAATGAACACAAACACCCCTTTCCTCTGACAATCAATGTGCATTATGAACAAATCTAATCCCAATCCTTGCTGAAGCCTACGTCCCAGCAATTCTAGTCCTGGGTTTTGCGTCCCAGACCTCCAAATCGCTCCACCAAAGCAATTGCCAAATTCACAATGTGTAATGTTCAAAAGATAATAAGAAATTAGGTCTCCATCTCCTTATATCCCCTTCCAAGTGCAAATCAAACCCTAAAGGGAATTTACACTTTACACTTTAAATAAAATATAATAAAATAACATTTTCCCAATTAAAGTCATCCAAACTCAAGGAAAAACATTACTTTATCAAAATGTCATAACTCATGGAGCCAAATAACCTCTGGATAGTGAAAATATTTTATAATAATTCAAGACCTTTCCACCGAGCCCCCATACATAGGTATATCTACCCAAATCCATCAGTTATCCCCTTATTACTCTTAAATGGCTATATAAATAGTCTTATTATAAATTATTTAATTACCAACTTAGGAAATATTAAAATATTTCCCTTTAAGCTTCTAAAGGCCCAAATCAACCAAATAAATATGAAAGAGACCATGTCACCTATCTGTGACTAATACCAGACGAGATGGGTCAATTGGCACTCCCTTCCCTAAAATCTAGGGATGCTCCTAGAAGTTAGAAAACTAATCCTGTCGCACTGAAACTGACACCAACTAAAGGGTCATGAATAACCTCATGACATGCAACTGTCACAACCTCCTAAAATTTAGGGATATCCCCTAAAAAATAGGAACTGCTCCAAACTGCCTGTAAAGCCAAAATCTGGTCATTGTATGCATTGAATGAGTCCCTATTTATCTCTTGCTAGCCTACGAGACTCCAATGATAGGCCAACTCCTCTATCTCTGATGTCCACTCTAGAAAGGGGACATGACAATCCTTCCTTCCCGGAGATTGCTTGTCCACAAGCAATGCAACATTATATCACCACCATCCCAAACATACCGTTTATACTGTATGCAATACTTTGACTGCATTTACTTCTCCACTCTAAATAAATATGATGTATCCCTAATGTCGAAAACAACTCATCACCCCCCTAATGTGCAAGTGCCATCACAAAACCACTGCCTGGATCCCACGTCAAAGCATAGTTCACACTGTACAAGAAAGACGTGAACTAGATCACGTCATCACTGTTGAGTATCCAACCCTGACTACCCTCATGACCAGGAGTCCACACAATTGGTCATTATGCTCCTCTATCATAACTCAGATTAGTAACCAACCCAAAATCAAACCTGTACCAATCCATGAAATCCATCCCATAATCTGCCTCTGCCATGAAAATAAAACTCTTTGACCACTCATACGGCTGAAACACTGTAACAGGCAATGCAGACTATGGAAATGCTAAGTGGATCTGGCCAATGCAACCATTAACCCAGCTGGAGTCAAGGCATATGTAGTCTCCAATCAGTAGGGGTATAGCTACCCGACCCAAAGAGAGATGTGATACCATCAAAGATGACTCAAGCATACCCTCAACCCATGTCATAGAGACCTCTAGAGTGGTTGATCCACACATGTGAATCATTCCAACACTATGAGAACGGAATCCCTCCTGCCACAAAATCCTTACCAACAGCCATCCAAGCTTGCTAACATAACACAACCCAACATAAAAGTCAGTATCAGTCAAGTGGTCCCAATAGTGCCAATCCAAGAAGGATACCCCATAACCTATGTCCACCCCACAAACAAATCTCTCTACAATCATATACTCTTGAAGTGTTGGAGTATCTATTTCCATCTTAGGGAAGACTGGATGATACTAACTAGGGTAAGAATCGACCCAACTAGAATCAAACAACATGAAGTCACCCATCAACAGTGCTACCACTACCCTGTCATGCATGCCACATAGTCATCTCATAATCAAGGTGAATGCACTAATTATGTCACTCATCCATGCGTAAGCGTATGTATGTAGAAATTTGATCCCTGAATCATGTATCAAACTGGGATGCATGGCTTCACCCAACTGCTGCACTACTATGATATAAAATCCTAGGTGTGTGGAATAAAGCAACTCATCAAGGATCCTCCAATCAAATGCACTGCATGGGATGATACCAAGATCCCACACTGGATGGGAGTGCTCCCACAACCAAGGTGATATCGTACTGGAATCCCCATGAAACAAAGTGTCAAATGAGACAACAGCTAGATCCCAACACAATGTGAACCCACATCCATCTATCATGAGAAGATATTGGTAGTGGAAAGCGTCATTAACAACAAATCTCCTTGTGGTCATCGTGAAACTCCCACCATTGTGATTACCGTCCACAGAATCATGCCTGCTAATTCCCACCCCATCCTATAACCATGGCTCTGTATGAAGTCTCTGTGACATATAAGTGATAACCTCTATCGGAAACTGAACGACATGATGGTGGATTGTTTGCTGGTCCCACAAACAATCTGACCCAAATTGTTGGGTCAGGTCCTTGCAGTCAATAACTCTATCCTTTGAAGATGGAAGTGCACTACCGCACCATGGATAGTAGAAATCTGGAGCCAACTCCCACTTGTGTACCACCCAATCATCTACCAATGGAATAAATGAGAATTAGAGTGTAATCCTCATGGTGCAATCAAGATGGACTCCCATAGGCTCCCTCAATGGCTCTATGGCATAACCCTATCCAACCAACTCATACCGATGAATCATCTCATCATCACCCAAAGGTCTAAATGAGGAGTGATATGCACTCATCACTGTGCAGTTAAGATGAAGTACAATAGGCTCTCTTAATGACTCTATGTCAAAATATTTCCCAATAAGCTCACTGTCACTCCCACTAGTCTCATCGCACGAATATGGGTATAATTCATATATCTAATCTCCAAAGTCCAAATAAGAAGGACCTTTCATAGACCACAACTGACCACCCTGATTATGCTATGAGATAAACTTGTGTCCATGGTTAGCTGTAGGTGGTGTAATAGTAGATTTTCTTCCTAGAGGAGGGAACAAATCAACATGAGCACTATATTCCCACTCCAAGGACACTTTTCTAGTCTCCTGTGAAGATGTTTTAGGGATGTTATCAAAAACCATCACACAACTCTCTAGTGAGTCCACTAGTGTCACTAGGAAACTTTGTACTGTAACCACCTCTGATGATGACTCTGCCACTCCTAGACTATCGATAAGCTCCTCTAACTGTAAGTTCACCCCCCGAAGGGCTGCCTAGGTATACTCCAATGACTCACTCATCTCATCAAGATCATTGGTGATCTTGTCAACTTCCTCCTCCTTCCGCATCAGGGCATCATAGCAGATGCAATCCTTCTCTAGAAGATAACTCTGATCAGCCACTGACTCCAAATAATTCTACTTTAATATCCACATAGCCTCATGAAGAGCATGGAACTCTACCATGGAAAATCCACTACTATCTTGCTCATCATTCATGAGAGCACTCCAACTGAGCATAGATAACATTCATCGAGTGGCATCAAAGTTCTCAACCACTGTGTCTACCCTCCTATCATCAACCCTGGGTTGTCTAATCAAGCAATGAGGGGCTTGAAAATGATAATTTGCAGGCATGTGTACTACCTCTGGATTTGTACTACAATAGGATACTATGTCTGAGTTTGATACATCTTTGTAAGGGGTATCTAGTATGCATTCACTAATGCATGCATCCTCATCTATAGTACTGCAACTTTTTATCTCTGAGACCACCTCCTTAGTTAATGATGAAACTAATGTCACCACACTATGCTCACTCTCATCAACTCCCCATGTGTTCACACATACAACCAAATCATGATCCTAGAATTTAGTGCCACTATGAGTACACATTGCTCTGATTTCTCTGGTCTGGTCTAAGAAATTAGACTCATCATGACATGAATTATCATCACACAATGCCTCTGAAATACATGTATCTAGATTACTCTCCTGTGCAAACTCACCAAAATCAACCCGACCCTCTGTATTAATTGTTGTTCCACCCAAATCAATGTTGGCTACATATGTTTCAGTCATGTTTATAACTTTTTCATGTGCACCAGTACAGGATATTTCTTGTCCCACTTGGGTTTGCCCTATTTTTGTCATCTTGTTTTCTTTCATTGCCCATTTCTCAATCAGCATTGACATGCCCTATTGATATTCACTGAACACCTAGACAAAACTCTTCATTTCTCTAACCAAGCTATTCATTTGTTGATTTCTTTTAATATGTCAGTCTTTTTGTTTGGTCATTATTGTCTTACCAGCAGTCAACTGAAAGCATAAATGTGTAGGCTAACAACTACCCAGTTGCTAGAGTGAATTACTATACTTTTTCTACAGTCATCTGTGACAGAATTTGACAAACCCTATAGGCTAGCAGGATGTAGGCTCTGATACCACTGAAATATTCCAAACCAATCTTAATGCAAATAATTATTTTGTTTTTAATTTTTAAACTTTGACCAGCGTGATTGTCCACTGAGATGAATTCAAGTAATTCTAAAATTTTGTGTCTTTTTCTCATATATTCACATTTTTTCAAATTTTTGGGTGATACAAAAAATTGCATAAATAATGAAAAACTAATTCCAACTAAAAATGATAAGGAATATACTAAGAATTTAACAATACTTTGAGTCTAAATAGTACATACACGTACAGTTAAAACAATGTAATTTTTATTTATGAATTGATCCAAATGCAAGCAGTCTATAATAAGTATTAACACTAGCTATAGGAAAATCCTTGGCGTGGATCAATATGCTGATGAAAATGTTTTCATAGAACTTCCAATACAAATATGCAACTAATGGTGTCCAATGTAAGAAGAAAATGCCTCAAATAACCTGCAGGCGGTTACCTCAAAGGAAACCCCCAATCTAAAATAGGTTGGCCACACTGCTGAAACTTCTCTTCTCAAAGGATATGTATGCAATGAATATAAATGCCCCTTTCCTCTAACAATCAATGTGCATGATGAAAAAATCCAATCCCAATCCTTGCTAGGGCCTATGTCCCAACAATTCTAGTCCTGTGGTTTTCGTCTCAGACCTCCAAATCATTCCAACAGATCAATTGCCAAATTCACAATGTGTAATGTTTAAAAGATAATAAGAATTTAGGTCTCCATCTCCTTATATCCCCTTCCAAGTGAAAATATAACCCTAAAGGGAATTTACACTTTGCACTTTAAATAAAATATAATAAAATAACATTTTCCCAATTAAAGTCATCCAAACTCAAGGAAAAACATTACTTTATCAAAATGTCTTAACTCATGGTGCCAAATAACCTCCAGATAGTGAAAATAGTTTATAATAATTTGAGACCTTTCCAACGAGCCCCCATACATAGGTATATGTGTCCAAATCTATCAGTTATCCCCTTATTACTCCGAAATGGCTATATAAATAGCCTTATTATAAATTATTTAATTACCAACTTAGGAAATATTATAATATTTCCCATTAAGCTTCTGAAAGCCCAAATCAACCAAATAAATATGAAACTGACCATGTCACCTATCTTTGATTGATACCAGATGAGATGGGTCAATTGGTAGTCCCTTCCCTAAAATCTAGGGATGCTCCTAGAAGTTAGGAAACCAATCATGTCGCACTGAAACTAACACCAACTAAAGGGTCATGAATAAATTCACAACTAGAAACAATCACAACCTCCTAAAATTTAGGGATATCCCCTAAAATCTAGGAACTGCTCCAAACTGGCTCCAAAGCCAAAATCTGGTCATTGTATGCACTAAATGAGTCCCTATCCATCTCTGCTAGCCTACGAGACTCCAATGATAGGCCAACTCCTTTGTCTCTGATGCCCACTCTAGAAAGGGGACATGATAGAAGTGTGGAAGCTGTGAGCTTGATTGTTTTCTTGATGTAGAGAAGAGGATATGATTATTGTACTTCATTGGACCTGACCAAGCAAAGACAGTTGCTATCAGCCAGTTCACTAGATTGTATATTTTTATATATACACTTGTGTTTCAGACCGTAAGTCCTTGAGGCTAGCATTAACCTTCTTTAGGAAGTGTGCCTAGGCAGTGAGCCCACTATTTTTCTTGACTCTTAATAGGGTATCTCCTTTAACAGGGACTGTGTACTGTAATGCTATAATAAGCTCCTAATAGGGATAAATCTTTTAACAAGGATACTATACTCTCAGTACATTATTTGTGGGTGCTAATTCCCACCGGGGTTTTACCTTTAACATGGTTTCCTGGACAACAAAGGATTGTGTTATTGTGTTGGCATTTACTATGTTATCATTTGGATTAAAGTTTTGTTTATAAATTTTAATGTTTAATAATCGGTCTCACAACTGATTCACCCTCCCCCCCTCTCAGTTGTGTTGGTGGACTGTTATTCCTAACAATTGGTATTAGAGCTACTAGTCCTTAGAGAGAAATCTTAACAACATGATGTGATCTTGAAGATGAATTACTATAGGAAGGATAGTCTGAAGCTTGATCCTGAAAACTTTGACAGTTGGAAGAACAAGATGAGAACGCATTTTCTATGTTTGGGAATCGATTACTGGATGATTACTAAAAGAAAGGAAAATATGAAAGAGGAGGATGAACTCGATAAATCTATTGAAGATGAAAAGAAGCTATTTTCATGTAACATGGTTGCAAGGGAAGCATTGATCAACACACTTTCTGAAGGTGAATTCACAAAGGTAAAAGATTCAAATTCTACACATGAAATTTGGACAAGATTGGAAGCATTGTATGAAGGAGATAATTTTACAAAGTAGGCGAAGTTACAAAACTGGAAGACAAATATGGAAACATTGTAAATGAGGGATGATGAGAACATTAGAGCATATTCATAGAGAATTACTGAAGTTGTTATTGGCATCAAGAACTCTGGTGGTACTTACAGTGAGGAAGAAGTGATTGTGAAGATTCTTAGATCCCTGACACCTGTATACAAAACCAAAGTACAAGCTATAGAAGATATGATACCTTTGACATCAAAATTCAATAGAGAGATGTTGATTGAGAAACTAACTACCTTTGAGGCCATAGAATTGGGAGATTCTCTACCTAAAGTTGAGTCATCATTCAAGGTGACTATGCATAGAAACAAAAAGACCTTATCAAGAATTGCGAGCACTAGCAATAGTGACTTGAGAGAAGAACTTGGATAATATGTTGATGAATGGGAACAAATATAGGAAGAAGAAAGAAAGCTAGATGAAGTTGTAGCCCTGATCGCTAGAAGAGAAAAGAGAGGTAAGGGTGAATTTGAAGGAAAGTTACCTTTGAAATGTTTTTCATGCAACAAGATATGTCATTTTGCATCCTGATGTCCTACAAGAGTTCCAAAGCATAAACCTAAGCTTTATAAATCTAAGTATTCAAAAGACAAGGAATATTATTAAGCTAGTGAAGATGTTTCTGATGATGAAGTTGTTGACTATGATGAGATTGGATTTATTGCTATTAAGGATGATGAACTTATACATGAAGAAAGAGCCTTAGTATCTTGTGTTTAAAAGAAATCTGAATGGGTTATAGACAGTGGTTGTTCACATCATATGACTGGAGATAAAAATAAGTTTGTTAATATGAAAAGATATGATGAYGGTGYTGTAAGATTTGGTGACAATACTCCTAAGCTTATTATTGGAGTTGGATATATTTCTCTGGATGGAAAAACTAATACTGATAATGTATTGCTTGTTGATGGACTTAAGCATAATTTGTTGAGTGTTGGACAACTAGTGGAAAAGGGTTATCAATTGAAATTAATTGATGGGAAATGTTCTATCAGAAGTAAGCTAGGAGACTTGATTGCATCTAGTACTAAATCCAGAGGTAATGTATTTGAATTGAATACATCTGAAGCTCCTTGTTTTATTGTGAATATTGATGAAAGTTGGTTATGACTTAGAATATTTTGTCATGTTAACTTTGATAATATTGTGAAGGCAAATATGACTAATGCAGTAAGAGATCTACCTAAGATTGTGAAGCCATCTAAAACTATCTGTAGAGAGTGTGTTATGGGGAAGCAGACTAGAAGCAGTTTTAAAAGAAAGTCTTCCTCTACGAAAGGGAAGTTGGATCTGGTACATACAAATCTGTGTGGTCCTAGAAGAACAAGATATTACTACGGTGAAAGGTATTTTATAATTTTTTTGATGACTTTTCTAGGATGATGTGGGTTTCATATTTGAGAGAGAAATCTGAGGAATTTGACAAATTCAAAATATTCAAAGAAAAAGTTAAGAATGAATCAGGCTTGAAGATAAAATGTTTGAGATCAGATAGAGGTGGTGAGTTTACTTCTGACTTGTTTAATATGTATTGTGAAGAGAATAGAATAGAGAGATAGACATCTGCTGCTAGGAAACCACAATAGAATGTGATAGCAGAGTGAAGGAATAGAACAATATTATATGTTGCCAGAACTATGTTGCTGGAAGGAAATATATCACATGTTCATTAGAGAGAAGTTGTTGGTACTACTGTGTACACCTTGAACATAATTCAGATCAGAGAAGGTAAAAGTAAGACTCCTTATGAATTATGTTTTAATCATACTCCTACTGTAAAATATTTTAGAATATTTGGAAGTAAATGCTATATCAAAAGAGATGATAAGATAGGGAAGTTTGATGCTAGAAGTGATGAAGGTATCTTCCTTGGTTATTCTACTAAGAGAAAAGCCTATAAATGTTTCAATCTGAGATTGAGGAAGTTGATTGAAAGTGCTAATGTGAGGATAGATGAAAGGTTTTAAATTCAATAGAGAATGTATGATTGTGGTAAGATTGCAGAGATTAAGGAGGTCATTGTTGATCCTGCAGAACCTTTGGAGATTGGTGAGATGAAATTTTTCCTTGGTTTGCAAATTAATCAGAATAAGAATGGTATTTTTATATCTTAGACCAAGTATCTTAAGGAAATGTTGAAAAAATTTGGAATGGAACATTGTAAACATGTTGGGACACCTAATGTGACTGTTAAAACTTACTAATAATGATGAAACTCAGAGTGTTTTTCATAAAAAGTACAGATCAATGATTGGAGTTCTACAATATCTAAGTCACACCAGACCAAATATTTCCAATGCAGTTGGAATTGTGGCAAAATATCAAGAATATCCTAAAGACACACACCTTGCTATTGTGAAAATAATTTCCAGATACTTGAAAGGAACAATAGAGTATGGATTATGGTATGCAAAATATGGTGACTTTATTTTACATGCTTATACTGATGTTGATTGGGCAGGTAGTCTAGATGATAGAAAGAGTACAAGTGGATGAGAATTTTTCCTTGGAAAAAGGTTGGTTTCATGGTTAAGTAAGAAGTAGGATTGTATAGCTTAGTCTACTCTTGAATCTGAGTATGTTGATGCTGCTATAAATTGTACACAGTTTATTTGGATGAAACAAATGCTGAAGGATATTGGAATAATTTTTGAAGAGCCAGTGGTTATCCATTGTGATAAAACTAACACAGTGAATATGTTGAATAATCTTGTAATGCATTCAAAAACTAACATATTTCTATTAAGTATCATTTCTTGAGAGACAAGGTAGCAGAGAAGGAGATCAGATTGGAGTATGTTAGCATAAAGGAACAAATAATAGATATTATTACAAAACCTTTGCCAAAATATGATTTTGAGTATTAGAAGCATGCATGGGGTGAGAGCTCCTCCCTGTGGTAATTGATTGATGCAGGAATGCATCAGTCTAGTGGCTTTCAGAGATATATCATTTTCTAGACTTGATGTATGGATCTATTCCTCAAGGGAAGTGATCGTAGGAACATTATAGAACATATTTGGGTAATTTTGCACCTGGTTGTTACAAACATGAAGATTTGAAAAAGCTACACCTTACAGAATAATGATGATGAGTTATAGCACCATTTTCCATTGTTGTCAAAGGGGGAGAGATTCTATGTGAAAATCCCTACTATTTTAGGGAGAGTTGTGTTGGGGATATTGAAAAGATTGTATTGAGAAAGAGTAATTTTGGCTTGATGGATTTTCCCATATGTTGCCATCAATGCAAAAGGGGGAGATTGTTGGATGATTTTGGAATGGGATACTACTGATAATGTTGGCATTCATGTTTTGTCACTGGTGTTAACATATGTTTCTGCAGAGGAAGAACAAACTAGTTATGATGACTGACAAAAGTGTACGAATATTGTATGAATGAATTAGAACGAGCGAAGATGGGGATATGTAGAAGGATGTATGTTGATATTATTTCTAAGGTCACTTGGCTTAACATTTCATATTGGATGAGTTATAGATGTTTTTGTGAAGACTAGTTACTGGACTGTGACAGTGATGATTGACAGAGTGAGTCTCTATATTTCGAGTATATCTAATAGGCGATGATGGTTCAAGTTATGCAAACTTAAGGGTTGATAGAAGACATGTTCAAGAATTTTTTTTATGGATAGCAAGTCATATGATTGTTGATGATGTCAGCTATGGCGTATATTCTGGAGGAGACTTATATGGGGCCGACTTCAAAGATGTAGCGTGTATTTTGGATTGTGAGTGTGGATTATGGATCTTTGATTATATTTGATGTATTGTAATTGTTGTATACTTGTTATAGGTACCGTGTGTATCTTAGTAAGGGGTTAAATAATTGTTTGTATATTGGTAAAGCTTAATTGGCTGACCTAATCAATTATTGTAATAGGGTATATATGAGAGATCTTTTCTTTTGAAAAGATGTGTGTATGTATGTATGAAGAGAAGGTGATTAATAGAGATAGAGAAGTGTGGAAGCTGCGAGCTTGATTGTCTGCTGGATGTAGATAAGAGGATATGATTATTGCACTTCATTGGAACTGACCAAGAAAAGACAGTTTCTATCAGACAGTTCATTGGATTGTATATTTTTATATATACACTTGTGTTTCGAACTGTAAGTCCTTGAGGGTGGAACTAACCTTCTTTGAGGAAGTGTGCCTAGGCAGTGAGGACACTATTTTTCTTGACTCCTAATAGGGTCTGTCCTTTGATAGGGACTATGTACTGTAATGTTGTAATAAGCTCCTAAAAAGGCTAAATATTTTAATAGGGATACTATACTCTCAGTACATTATTTGTGGGTGCTAATTCCCACCGGGGTTTTAACTTTAACAAGGTTTCCTTGACAACAAAGGATTGCGTTGGTATTTTTTGTGTTATCATTTGGATTAAAGTTTTGTTTATAAAGTTTAATGTTGAAATTTTTTTCTCACAATTGATTTACCCCCCCCCTCTCAGTTGTGTTGGTGGACTGTTATTCCTAACATAGATTTCCTACAAATTTTGGCTTGTACTAACCCTAGCCAAGTTCCAAGGGGGTCTAGTTAGTGTGTTGAAGTCAATAGGTTAGGATTGGGATAAGCTAGTCTAGTTGAGTTTTGTGTGCACTAGGATGTACCTAGTTACTTGATTAGTCCTAATACGTGAAATAGAGTCAAAATGTTTGAAAAAATCTAAAATGTTGAGAGGGTGTTAAATGGAATCTTAGAATGGTTCTATTTATGTTTTGATATTATGCAAATGCATTGGAGGGATTTGGGAGTTAAGAAACACAAAGATGCACAAATTGTCAAAAGTTGTCATGACAACTTTTGCAACTTTGCAAAGTTGCTTGACAACTTTTTGTCCAAGATGGTTAAGTGTTGTAATTAGGTCTTGAAGCCAACTCAAGTACCTACACTCATTGAGAGAAGCTAAATATACCTCCTGAAGCTCAACTCCTAAGGTTGGAAGCACTGGTGTATGAAATTGAAGATAGAAATCAATTGTATCTTTCAAGATAGCTCACCATTTTTTCTTGTTAAAGGCATTGTATGGACTGAAACAAGAACCTAGGGCATGGTATGCTAGGTTGGACAAGTATTTACTGCATCTTGGTTTCAGAAAAGGTAGTGCAGATAGTAATCTGTATTTGAGAACTAGTGAATATGGAATCTTAATTTTTGAAGTCTTTGTAGATGACATTACTTTTGGATGAAATGAGTAAGTTCTCTGTGAAATGGAAAGTGAATTTGAAATGTCTATGATTTGTGAAATTAATTTTTTCCTTGGTTTGCAAATTACTCAAATCAAACATGGTATTTTGATCTCTCAAACCAAGTATCTTAAGGAATTGTTGAATTTTTTTGGAATGGATGATTGTAAACCTCTTAGAACACCTATGATTATTGGTTGCAAGCTTACTACTACTGATGAATCTCAAAGTGTTTTTCAGACAAAGTACAGATCCATGATTGGAGGTTTACAATATCTAACTCACACTAGACCAGACATTGCTAATACAGTTGAATTTTTTGTAAGGTTCCAAGTAGATCCTAAAGAGACTCATCTTACTTTAGTTAAGAGTATATTCAAAAATCTGAAAGGAACACTGGAATATGGTTTCTAGTATGAAAAGTATGATAATTTTACTTTACATGCTTATACTAATGTCGATTGGGAAGGAAGTGTTGATGATAGAAAGAGCACAAGTGGTGGTGCATTTTTTATTGGAAAGAGCTTGGTTTCATGGTTAAGTAAGAAGCAGGATTGTATAGCTCAATCTACTATTGAATCAGAGTATGTCGTTGCTTCTATAAATTGTACACAGATTGTTTGGATGAAGCAGATGCTAAAGGACATTGGGATAACCTTTGAAGAGCCACTAGTTATATATCATGATAATACAAGCACAGTGAACATGTCAAATAATCTTGTTATCCATTCAAATACAAAACATATTTCAATCAAATACCACTTCTTGAGAGACAAGGTTGCAAAAAAGGAAGTCAAATTAGAGTATATCAGTACAAAGGAGAAAATAGCAGATATATTCACAAAACCTTTGTCAAAAGATGTCTTTGAGTATCTCAGAGGTATGCTTGGGGTGAGAACCCCTCCTTGCAAGAACTATAAGATCCCTCCTTGCGAGAACTATATGATGCAAAAATACATCAGTCCAATAGCTATCAAAGCTATACCATTATGTGGACTTGATGCTTGGATCCACTCCTCAGGGGGTGATCAGAGGAACACAATAGAATACATTTAGGTGATCAAGCACCTGGTTGTTGCATGCATGAATATTTGAAAAAGATACACCTTGTAGAGGTGGGACGGACAGAGAAGGATAAGAGCTATGGAACCCTTTGTTATTGGTGTCAAAGGGGGAGAGATACAAGTAAAAAATCCCTACTATTTTAGGGGAGCTATGAAGAGGATATTAAGAATATTGTATTAAGAAAGCTACTTTTGGGTTGATGAATTTTTACATATGTTGTCATTAATGCCAAAGGGGGAGATTTTTGTAATTGTTTCTATTAGAGGTGTTGACATTCATGTTTTTTCATTGATGTCGACATATGTTTCAGTTGAATATTTTAGAAGTCTCAGACAAACTGGTTATCACTGGTTTATGAAAGACTAACCGACATGTACGAACACTGTATAGACTTTCAGAGCATGTGAGAACAGATCTGTATAAGGGGATGAGCAGAGATCTTATATCTAAGATTTCTTGTCGTTATATCACTGTATTCATAAGTTACAGTTGCTTTGGTAAATACTGGTTAAAGAGAAGTGACAGAGGATTATGACAAATTTGGTCTCTGAGTTTTTGGGATAAACTGGATGTGAGCATGTGTTATGATATGTGATCTTGAGGAGTGGTAGAAGACATGTTGAAGAATTTTATTTGTGATTCTTGGGTTGCTGGACTCTTGGTGACATCTGATGTGGTGTGTGATCTTATGAAGACCTATTTGTGGCCAACTACAGTGGTGTAATGTGTTTAAAGGATGGCGAACGTGGATTATGGATCTTGGAGTGTAATTGATGTTTACTTGTTTAAGGTACTGTGTGTATCTTAGGAAGGGTCTATGTAATTATTTATGCATTGTGGAAGTCCTAACTGGCCGACCTAATTGCTTATTGTAACTTGTATATAGGAGAGTTGTTTCTTTATGAGGTGATATGGAAACTGTATGATGAGGAAGCAACAAGATTGTAATTACAAAGTCTGTTGGATGTAGAGCAGAGATAGTGATTGTGATGAACTTCATTGGAACTATTTAGGAAAAGCAAGTTTTTATTAGTTAGTTCACTGGTTATTGTATACTTCTATAATTATACTTTGGATAGTGAGTCCAGAAGATGGATTTAACCTTCTCATTTGGGCAGTGGGCCTCTTATTTCTCTTGACTCCTAATAGGGCCTGTCCTTTAGCAGGAACTTTGTATTGCATGTAATAATCATCTCCTAACATGGATACAATATTTTTAGTGCATTATTTGTGGGTGCTATTTCCCACTAGGGTTTTTCCCTTAACAGGGTTTTCCTCGACAATAATTGCTTGTGTTATGGTGTTGTTTTTTGTGTTCATATTTGCATTGAATAATTAGTTTTTAAGTTTAAATTTTAATTATTTGGCACACAACTGATTCATTCCCCCCCCCTCTTAGTTGTCTTGGTGGACTATTATTGCTAACAAATACTAGTTCTACTCCTAATGATTCTTCTTCTAGTGATGAGTCCATTACTTCTAAGAGACAACCTATTTGGTTTAAAAGTTTACTTTATGAAAGTGATGATTAAATAACTAGAATGGGTGGACTTAAAACTAGGAGATTTAATTATTTCAATTATGCTTTGATGTCTTCTATTAGGAATATTAATGATCTAAAAACATTTGAACATGCTAAAATACAACCTCATTGGAAAAAGGCTATGAAAGAATAAAATGATACTTTGATTTCTAATAACACTTGGGATTTAGTTAGTTAAATACCTCATGGTAAGAATTTGGTTTCATGCAAATGGTTATACAAAAAAAAATTAAATGTCAACAATGAAATTAGTAAATTTAAATCTAGACTTGTTACTAGAGGCTTTTCTAGAATTGAATGTTTATATTATACTGAGACATTTTCTCATGTTGCTAAAATGCCTACTATTAAACATGTTCTTGCTTTAGCTTCTAAAATGAATTGGCCTATTCACCAAATGGATGTTAAAAGTGTTTTTCTTAATGGTGACTTACATGAGGAAATTTATATGGCTCAACCTCCCAGTTTTATTAAGGAAGGTAATAAACATTTAGTTTGCAAGTTAAAGAAATCTCTATATGGATTAAAACAATCTCCAAGGTGGGTGCATTCACAAAGTTGGGTGCCAATTCCACGGAAGTCCGCGGAAAAAAAAAATTGGCAAATGAAAATGGGCACCTGCTTTGTTAGAAACGGTGCTCGTTATGCTTTAGGTGCTCGAGCTGTAAAATGGGTGTCTGTTTTGGTTCGGGTGCCTGGACCAAAATGGGTGCCCGTTATGTAAAAGTATTTAATTTTTCTTTTAAACCATTTTGCAAGTAATTTTCACAACTTGAAAAATGGAATCACGTTTTTCTACAGACGGGTGCCTATTTTGAGAGCTATCACTGACCCCCTTGATGTTGTTTTTTCAAGTCTAGGTACATATCATTATTTTTTATTTGTTTTATATTATGTTTTTCATTAAAATTGTAATTTATTGTTGTTTTTAAATAGTTTAATGTTCAATATGTATTATGTTTAATGTTTACTGTTTAAAGTTTTTTTTCATAGGATCAAAATAAATTCTTATGTTTAGTTTTATTTTAATTAGTAAATTATTGTAGAAAACAACAAAAATTTCAAAACTTAAAATCCTAGGTAGAAAACTAAAACCTAAACCTAAACCTAAACACAACTAAAAAAAGAAACCCTGGGTAGAAAACTAAAACCTAAACCTACACATAACTGAAACAAGATTGTAAACCATAGGTAGAAAACACAAATGTAAACCTAGACGCAACTAAAAACAAAATTGTAAACCCTAGGTACAGAAAATAAACAATAATCTCTCTCTCTCTCTCTCTCTCTCTCTCTCTCTCTCTCTCTCTCTCTCTCTCTCTCNAAACAATACTCTCTCTCTCTCTCTCTCTCTCTCTCTCTCTCTCTCTCTCTCTCTCTCTCTCTCTCTCTCTCTCTCTCTCTCTCGTAGAACTAGTTTATTGTTTAATGTTCAATACGTATTATGTTTAATGCTTAAAGTTTGTTTTTTAATAGGATTAAAGTGAATTGTTACATGTTTAGTTTTATTTTACTTTGTAAATTATTTTAGAAAATAATAAAACTTTAAAAACTTAAAACCCTAGGTAGAAAACCTAAACCTAAACACAACTGAAACAAGAAACCCTAGGTAGAAAGCAAAAATGTAAACTTAGACATAACTAAAAACAAAATTATAAACCCTAGGTCCATAAACTAAACAATAAAATCTCTCTCTCTCTCTCTCTCTCTCTCACACACACACACACACACACACACACACACAAGACCTAATAATATCTAATACATACTAATAAGATCTAATAGGACTCTTAAGAGATAATAGGACCTATTAAGACCAATTAGGACCAATATGACCTATTAAGACCTAATAGAACTAGAATTAAGACCTTACATGTGACTAATAAGACCAATTAGGACCTATTACTTGATCAATTAAGACTAATTAAGACCCAATAGGAGCTAATAGGACCCTTAAGACCCAATAAGACCACTTAAGACTTAATGGGACCAATAAGACCTAATAGAACCTAAAGACCTAGATTAAGACCTAATAAGACCAATAATACCTAATAGGACCTATAAGATGGTGTTAGCACCCACAGATAGCTGCACATTTTTGGGAACTGTGGTGGAGGGTATTTGACCATCCACCACACACCAATCATGAGGTCCCCCTATATTTTTTGAAAAAATTATGGACTGAATTTGAAATAGGTAGGAAACCAAATTACTTTGATATGAAACATTTCTAGAGGGTCAGTCAAGTATGGCACAGAGCAGGCTAGGGGCCAAATTGAGTGATAGAAATAGAAATCATGTGCTTAATGAGCCCCTTGTTCCTCTTCCTACTCCAGTAGTGCCTGCACCTATCCATCATCGAGCAGTGCACTCAGCTCTTGGTTCATTGAGTGCCTTTCAGTAAATTTGTTAGAGCAGATGACCCAGGCAAGGGTCGCCTCTAGCATAGCACATGTTTGCATGACTAGCGGGGATATATGCAGGGGTCCCTAGAGTGAGCCTGATGGTGATGGTGTTGCCCATGGTGGATATGATGATGTTGATGGTGACGCACAGGGTGATCCTGACGGTGGCACACAGGGTGATGTTGGAGACGACATCACATCATGTGTTGATTTTCTATGTGTAGACGACGATCATCCAGTAGAGGTAAATTTAATTATTTAATTTATAGTACAATATTAAATTACATATCTATACACATATCAACCATAGCATTTGGATTTTTCGTGGACAAAGGAGGGTTGACACTGGGCCATTCATTGACCATCATCATATCACTTCCACACCTCAAGATCTCGGCCACCCGTTCATGGTATGCGCTTTCGTCTAGATACATAGACAAGTATATTTAAAGTTTAAATAATTAAAACTTGAATTGATGATGTGTTTGATATATTTTTTGCAATTTTGTAGGGTGCTTCATGTAATACTAAGGTCAAAAACTCTTCATGCTCCACCCCAGACTTAGCCTCATATACTTTTAGTATGTTTTACATTCATTAATTTAAAGTGTTTATATGCTTACTAATTTATGTACAACTTTTATTTGTGATTGTACTTTTTACAATTGTATGATTTTGGATTGTCTCATGTCGCATCACATTTATGTTCTAAATCATCAGTGACACTGGCTATGCATCAAACATCTAATGTAAATGCTTATGTTTGATAAATTTATAGTCAAGTTAAATACAGATCATAATAGTTTATGTATATACAAGTTTTCACTTCATGGTTTAAATATGTTGTTTAGGTGGACACCACCATTAATCTTGGCATGGCTACAGGATTGAGCCAAATGCAACCATCAAAATTGTCCTTTGAGGTCATGATTAAAATTAATTTTGCATTGTGTATTGTGTACCTATCTTTTACAGGTCTCGATTATCAAAACTTTGTAATGTTTATTTTTACAGGACTTGACTGCATCAACTTTTGATGTTGTTGAGAGAGGGCCTCCTTGTCCCACAAAGGGCATTAGACCGCATGGATGCATGGTAAAATTTTAAATATATTCATTAATATTATTTTTTTAATAGTAAATTAAATTATGCAAGTGATTTGAATTATACATTATTTCACTCTTTTTTAAATAGGACTTGACTACATCTACTAATGATGTTGTTGAGACTAGAGGACCTCCTTGTCCTACTGAGGGCATTGCACCAAATGGACATAGGGTAAAATTTGAAATGTTCATTAATATTATTTTTACTTTTTTTAAGTGAATTATGCAATTCATTTGAATTAAACACACATGGTCTTCTGATGTGATCTTTTAAAGATGTACAGGAGGACAAGGTGCATCATGATGCTGCATCCCAGTCACCTTCAGGTGGAGTGAAGAGGGCTACAGATCAACTAGACGAGCAGAGTTACACCTTGTTATTATATGATAGACATTTTATACTCTTTTTTACATTTTAGACCTTGTTATACATGTTATCAGGACTTTTATCATGTTATTTGGACTTGTGTTATCAGGACTTGTTATCGTATTATTTATATCATATTATTTAGACTTGTGTTATCGGTACTTTTCATCATGTTATTTGGACTTGTGTTGAATTTGGACTTGTGTTATCAGGACTTGTTATTATATATTATTAGGACTTTTTATCATATAATTTGTACTTGTTATTTGGACTTGTGTTATCAAGACTTGTTATTATAAATTATCAGGACTTGTTATCATATTATTTGTACTTGTGATTTGAATCTAGATATACGTGAGTTTACATGTAATATATGAGTCTTTCTAAATATCAATTGTAATTGACAAGATAAAATGATTTTAAAAATATCATTAATCAAATAACTTATTAAATATAATCAGCATGCAACAATATATAGATGTAACTAATATCAGGACTTCAAGATTAATTTGAACTATGTAATATGGATACATACAAATACCTATACATCATAATCCATTAGTGAATATATAGGACAATATTAAACTATGCATTCAACTTATATTTAAAACAAAATTGGACATGAATAAAAGTGAGCTCATGTGTTTGATAAAACCAAAATTGGACGAATACAATTGTGCATTGAACTACATAAATAGTTCATGTCTATGTTCTTCTAGAGGTCACGCATCATAAAAATGAATGTTGAGATTATATTAGAAAATATGTATATTTAAATATAAAAATCATTTATAGGATCAAAAAGTTAAATAATTAAATTGCACTCCCCTAGTATTACAACTTTGATTCTAGCCAAAAGTTGTAAAATGCACAAGTTTTTTGACATCTATGTTGTCCAGTTATACTCCAGACACCTAAAAACCAAATTTATTAGCTCTACATATGAGACTTGAAAGAAGACATGTCTACATATAAAAATAAAATAATTAACACAAACTTACATGTATAAATTTGATTCAACCTAATAGCCTATCAAAATCCTTTTTTTTCTTCAATGTGTCTATGATTGCCTCATGATCTTCCATTGAAAGTGCCCGTAATATTTTATTAGCAAGTCTCCCTTTGTATCTTTTCAATTTGATATTTGTTGCCACTACCAAATGGGATTAATGTATAATCTTCTTTTCTGATTGGTAGTCTTCAAAAGTTGGCAAACCATTCCTTCTTGTTAGGTATTTGTGTATCCATGTACTTGTTAGAGTAGATGACCCAGGTGAGGGTTGTCCCTAGCATAGCACATGTTTGCGTGAGTAGCAAGGATATATGCAGGAGTCCCTAGAGTGATCCTGACGGTGATGGTGTTTCCCATGGTGGATATGATGATGTTGATAGTGGCGCACAAGGTGATGTTGACAGTGGCGCACAGGGTGATGTTGGAGATGACATCATATCATATGTTCATTTTCTATGTGCAAACAACGATAATATTGCAGAGGTAAATTTAATTATTTAATTTAGAGTACAATATTAAATTAAATATTTATACACATATCAACCATAACATTTGGATTTTTGGTGAACAGAGGAGGGTTGACATTGGGTCATTTAGATTGTATCATTTCCACACCTCAAGATCTCAGCCACCTGTTCATGGTATGCACTTTCATCTAGATACATAAATAAGTACATTTAAAGTTTAAACAATCAAAACTTGAATTGATGATGTGTTGAGGTCAGAAGTTCTTCATGCTCCGCCCCACCGGTCACTGAGACTCAGCCTCGTATACTTGTAGTATGTTTTACATTCATTAATTTAAAGTGTTTATATGCTTACTAATTTATGTACAACTTTTACTTGTGCTTATACTTTTTGCAATTATAGGATTTTGGATTGTCTCATGTCGCATCACATTTATGTTCTGACTCATCAGTGACACTGGCTATGCATCAGACATCTAATGTAAATGCTTATGTTCGATAAATTTATCGTCAAGTTAAATATAGTTCATAATAATTTATGTATATACAAATTTTCAATTCATGGTTTAAATATGTTGTTCAGGTGGACACCACCATGAATCTTAGCATGGCTACATGATTGAGCCAAATGCAGCCATCGACATTGTCCTTTGAGGTCATGATTAAAATTAATTTTGCATTCTCTATTGTGTACCTGTCTTTTATAGGTCTTGATTATCAAAAATTTGTAAAGTTTATTTTTATAGGACTTGATTGTACCAACTTTTGATGTTTCTGAGAGAGGACCTCCTTGTCCCACAGAAGGCATTAGACTGCATGGATGTATGGTAAAATTTTAAATATATTCATTAATATTATTTTTTTAATAGTTAAGTGAATTATGCAAGTCATTTGAATTATACATTATTTCACTTTTTTTTAAATAGGACTTGACTACATCTATTATTGATGTTGCTAAGAATAGAAGACCTCCTTTTCCCACTGAGGGCATTGCACCACATGGGAACAGGGTAAAATTTGAAATGTTCATTAATATTATTTTTACTTTTTAAGTGAATTATGCAATTCATTTGAATTAAACACACATGATCTTCTGATGCGATCTTTTAAAAATGTACAGGAGGACGAGGTGCATCATGATGGTGCATCATAGTCACCTTCAGGTGGAGTGAAGAGGACTGTAGATCAGCTAGAGGGGCAGAGTTACACCTTGTTATTATATGATAGACATTTTATACTCTTTTTTTCACATGTTAGACCTTGTTATACATGTTATCGGGACTTTTCTCATGTTAGTTGGACTTGTGTTATTAGGACTTGTTATCGTATTATTTATATCATGTTATTTGGACTTGTGTTATCAGGACTTGTTATCATATTATTTATATCATGTTATTTGGACTTGTGTTATCAGTACTTTTTATCATGTTATTTGGAATTGTGTTATCAGTACTTTTTATCATGTTATTTGGACTTGTGTTATCAGGACTTATTATCATATTATTTGTACTTTTTATTTAGACTTGTATTATCGATACTTTTTATCATGTTATTTGGACTTGTGTTATCAGGACATGTTATTATATATTATTAGGACTTGTTATCATATTATTTGTACTTGTGGTTTGAATCTAGATATACATGATTTTACATGTAATATATGAGTTTTTCTAAATATCAATTGTAATTTTATCATTAATAGTATTCAATTGTAATTATTTAATTAAATATCAATTGTAATT
>MU223969.1:30433-47260 GCA_018584345.1 Thuja plicata | reverse complement strand
AAAAGACCCCATGACCCTTTTTGACCTATTTGAATGCTCAAATGTGTCCTAAGGGCTCCTACAACCCCTTAGGACACACATGAGCATTTAAATGGGTCAAAAGGGGTCGTGGGGTCTTCCTAGGGGTCCTAATGTCTGATAAGGTGTACTAGGACCCACAAAATGACTCCATGACCCCTTTTGAGCCATTTGAATGTTCAAATATGTCCTAAGGGGTCCTACAACCCCTTAGAACACATTTGAGCACTCAAATGGGTCAAAAAGGGTCATGGGGTCTTCCTAGGGGTCCTAATACGTGATAAGGCATACTAGGACCCCCAAAAAGACCCTATGACCCCTTTTGACCCATTTGAATGTTCAAATGTGTCCTAAGGGGTCTTAGGATGTCTTAGGACACACTTGAGCATTCAAATGGGTCAAAAGGGGTCGTGGGGTCTTCCTATGGGTGTTAATACATGATAAGGCATACTATGACCCCCAGAAAGACCCCATGACCCCTTTTGACCCATTTGAATGTTCAAATGTGTCCTGAGGGGTCTTAGGATCCCTTGGGACACACTTGAATATTCAAATGGGTTGAAAGGTGTCATGGGGTCTTCCTAGGACCCCTTGGGACACACTTGAGCATTCAAATGGGTTAAAAGGGGTCATAGGGTCTTCCTATGGATCCTAGGATGTGATAAGGCGTACTAGGACCCCCAGAAAGACCCCATAACCCCTTTTGACTCATTTGAATGTTCAAATTTGTCCTAAGGGGTCATAAAAACCCTTAGAACACACTTGAACATTCAAATGTGTCAAAAGGGGTCGCGGGGTCTTTCTAGGGTTCCTAGTGCGTGATAAAGCATACTAAGACCCCTAGGAAGTCACCATGACCTTTTTTGACCCATTTGAATGCTCAAGTGTCTCCTAAGGGGTCTTAGGACCCCTTGGGACACACTTGAGCATTCAAATGGGTTGAAAGGGGTCATGGGGTCTTCCTAGGGGTCCTAGTGCATGATAAGGCGTACTAAGACCCCCAGAAAGACCCCATGACCCCTTTTGACCCATTTGAATGTTCAAATGTGCCCTAAGAGGTCCTAAGACCCATTGGGACATACTTGAGCATTCAAATGGGTCAAAAGGGATCATGGGGTCTTCCTAGGGGTCCTAATGCGTGATAATGCGTACTAGGACCCCCATAAAGGCCCCATTGTTATGTGCTTGAATGTGACCTCTTAAATCAAGCATAAACTCAACATAGTCCTTACTCAATCATCAAATTTGCAAAGATGAACATGAATTGTCCATTTCACAAACTTGATTGAAGTGACCTATTGCCTCCTATTTAGTTGGGGTTTTTGAATTTACTCTCAGAAAGAGAGCCAACAACCTTGACCATTGCTAAAATGGAGGATTTTTAAAACATGATAAAACTTGAAATTGAAACTAGTTGATATGAGATACAATTACAATCTAAGAATTGAAATGCATATCTAATATAGAAAGCTTGAAAAATGATAGAATTGAGCTATTAGATATGTAAACAAACTATGTTAGAATACAACATGTTACTAATCCAAATGAAACTAAAGCTAATTATGCAAAAAAGCTTGAAAAGATGATAAAAACAAGATAAAATTTAACTATAGTTTTGATGCTCTCTAATTCATCCTCCCAAATGAAGAAAATGAGGCCCATAATATAGAACAACATGAGAAGGGGATGAAGAGTTTCTTGAAAAGAAATGGTTGACTCTTCATTTCCATGGAGGAATGTGAGACAATTTTTGAAGGAATTATTCAATTAAAAAAAATGAATTATTGCCACATGAGTGACTTTTCACATGGAATTATGAAATTCCTTTTTGAGGATAATTCATCCTAATAATTAAATATCTATTCAATTCCTTTTTGATGTGTATTAGGTAAAGGGGGTGGAATTAATTTAATTTGAAAGCACTTAGGACTTTAGAATTAAATTAATTAATCATAGGGATTTTTAGCTAATAAACCTTGATAATTTAGGAATTAAATATAATGTGAGATTTATGCAAATTCAGGTTTTTTGCATTTGAGACCAAGTCAATTAAACTCAATTAGGAAGAGAATTTTCCTAGTACAATAGGAATTCGATGATGAGAAAATGCACCAAAATTGATTAGAATTGTAAGGTGCCAATTTTGGGATGTTACATTTTTCCCCTCTTTGAATTGATGTGCAAGCAACGCATTGATTCATAGAATAGTATGATGTGGCAGATGAAGATTTTAGAAGTCTAGGTTAGGTTTCCAAGACACCGATCAAATCGAGAAGAAGAATCATCTGAGAGAAGATCAGAATCAGGGTTAGATTGCCCCAATGTCCGCTGATAGCTGATGAAGATTTTGGACTATCTCCAGAATCAGGGTTAGATTGCCCCGATATGAAGGTTAGCCCTCTGATATCCAGGTTAGGTTGCCTAGATAATGGTCTAAAGAGATTTTGAGAGCCATCTTTAGAATGAAGCATAACTTTTAGGAATTAGAGTTAGATTGCCCCAATACCTAATGAGATTTCAAGAATCATCTCCAGAATGAATCTTGATCCTTGAGGATCTGAGTTAGATTGCTCAGATACCTAGAAAGATAGATGACAAGATGACAAGATGCAAGACATCAAGATGCCCCTAGAGATTCAAGATCATGAAATATCCAATTTTGACCATAAGGTACGAAAAACTAAATATGCCCCAAGTGATGAGATGCCCCTAGCGATGGGAACTTTTGATTCAGATCAAACTGATTCAAGAATGATGCGAAAGATTTAATGATGCAATCATCCTGCCCCCTCGGGAGCGAAATCAAAAGATGACATATCATAATGATGATCAAGAGTGAGAAGTCACAGATAGAAATAAGATCAAAGATCCAGAGGAATCAAAGATAGATCAAGAGAAGGAAGAATCAATTTAGAGTGATCAGGAAGTCTTGTTGATTAGGTTTGACCATAGTTGACCAAATTTGACTTTGATGAAAAGATTGCAGAAGCTGAGAAAATGATAATGAGAGATAATTTTGACAAGAAAGCGACATTAGAAAGTTGACTGCACAAGTGTCCAATCGCGTCGGTCCCAAAATTTTAAAATGCTATTTCAAGCTGCTTAGGAGTGTCAGATTTTGATTTCGATCATGAAAATGGATTCAAAATGGTTGATTGTGCAGTTAAGAGGAATCTAGGACAAAAGATGAGAACCTTCGAAGAATGAGAAGACAACGAAGAGAGCACCAAAAATGTCATGATGCAAACTTAAAATGCAAATGCAAGCCTAAGCTAAATGCAACCCTAGGATTTGGTTGCTGAACTCATCGCATAATTATCATCATCGAGTACTTTGGAACATCGGAGTCAATACAATTCTCACTGGTGCCGCTGCGACCATAAGAATATGAATATGAATTTCATTGGATAAAATATAGGAAATGAACATAAGCACAGGGCACAAAAGCCAAGGTGACCTGAACATTATTTTCAGTTTGATATAGTAAGAGTACACAAGTAAACAAACAGAGCAATAACAATCAAGGATATAGTTCCAATCTCCCCTTGGCATACAAATAAACAAGATCGAGGGATGTGAGGCTTTTTTACCTTAATGCAGAAGCTCTTATCACATACACCCTATTTATTTGACGTTACCGGATCATCAAAACCACACCCACAAGCAGTAGACAAAGAAAATATCAATGAAAACCATGAGAACAGACAACATACAAAGAAAGAGTCAATCGTAGCTCAGCACGTTTCAAATTTTATGAATGTGCCTATGTTTGGGGTGTTGAAAAACACCGTTGTGCTTGTGAGTGCAATGTGTTTGATTGCTATCGAGAGATGTTTACATTGTGAGATATCCAATGTGTGCTAAAAAACACAGATGTGTCTAAAGAGAGTGTTGAAAAACACTGTTTGATTAAGGTGTTGAGAAACACCAGTTTGTGCCAGTAGATAGTTGTCCTTTAGAAAAGATTATTGACTCAAGTTTAAACTGAAGATACGATCAAAGTGGGGAGGCATGCCCCCAAGTGACGAATGGATTGATGTCAGACATGCAGATAGCGCGTCAATGTGATAAATCTCAATAATATAGTGACAGTAGGAAAATGCAGTGAGAACCACTAGTGATTGACACGACAGAGATTCTCAAGCATAAAGATCGATGTGAGATCTAGGCATCAGCAGGTAGACTCAGTGAGAACCACTATTGACTGATGTGAAGAGGAGAGAGAATCCCAAAAGATAGGACCATGCCCTCTAGACCAGGAAGATGCCCCCAAGTGTGACCAATTTCAATCCATGTGAAGTCGAGCAAAATCTCAAAAATGACTGAGAGCAAATGCATGAACAAATAAACTAAAGTAGGAAAGCACACTAAAGCAGGAAAGTAGGAGAGAAAATTGTAAGAAAGCCAAGAGACCAAGCCAATTTGGCTCAAATTTTCCTTTCTAAATTTGCTGTTGTTGATTCTTAGGGTTCTCTCTCAGGACAAGATCATGTATTTGGAAGTCTCTTGGTCTAACCTTCTTGTTATAGATTTTAGATATTCTCTTCTGATATGCTCAGAGATGATTGAACGCCACCTTATAACATTCATCCAGTAGTTCAATCTCTTGTAGCTAAGATATTCTGATATCATCATCAGTAATGAGGCCCTTCAGAGAGACTCGCAAGGTAGGAATCTCAACCTCAATAGGCAGCACTGCATTTGCACCATAAACTAGAGCAAAGGGTGCTGCTCCTGTTGGTGTTCGTATATTGGTGCGATAAGCCCATAAAGCTAGATTAATCTGGAGATGCCAGTCTCATTCATATTTGTGTATTGTACAGTGTAGGATCTTGAGAATTGTCTTGTTTGAAGCTTCCGCCTGGCCATTACCCTTGGGATAATAGATAGAAAACTAGTGCTGAATAATCTTGAACTTAGTGCAAAAATTTGTCAGATCTTTGTTCTTGAATTTCCCCCCATTGTCAGTGATTATAGATGAGGGTACACCATATCTACAGATGATGTAGTTTAGTATAAACAAGTCTACAGACTTGCCATCAGCTACACTGAGAGGTACTGCCTCAACCCATTTGGTAAAATATTCTGTAGTAGTAATGATGTATTTATGTCCTCTCGAAGAAGACAGATATATCTAACCCACTAATTCAAAGGCCCACTTTTGAAATGGTTAGAAAGTAATGAAGGGAATAAGCTCGTTGGCTGGAGCATGAATCAGATTACCATGTAGTTGACACTGTTTGCAAGACTTAGCAAACTGTGTAGCTTCTTTCTCCATATCCGGCCAATAGTAACCAGCTCTAATAAGTTTATGAGTCAGTGTTAGACCATTTGAGTGAGACCCATATATGCCTTCATGTACCTCTTCTAATGTGTGCTTGGACTCATCAAGTTCTAAACACCTAAGGAGGGTACCATCTAGACCTCGTCTATATAAATCATTAGCTACAATGATAAACCGTGAAGCACTGTAGATTAAATGATGTTTCTCATTTTGAGTATATGTGTCAGGAATAATTTGGTCATGAAGATAAGAGTAGATATGGTGGTAGCGGGATGAGTCATGTCCAATGACTGAACAGATCATCTGGGAGTCAGGGGAATCATAGGCAAGGTAGCATAACGTCTCCACTAGGAATTCATCTCTAAAATCATTTTTTGGCATTTGTAACATAGAAGCCAAAGTATCCATGGCATCAGCTGCTTTACTATCCACCCTTGGAATTTTCTGGAAAGTAACATGTGCAAAGTATTTCTTAAGGTCGTCAACCATCTTTTTATAGGGCACCAATTTTTCATCTTTTGTTTGATAGATGTCATTCACTTGATTGATAACCAATTGTGAATCTCCAAAGACTTTTAGCTCATCAAAATGCCATTCAATAGCGATATTTAATCCATTGATCAAAGATTCATACTCAATATTGTTATTTGTGCAAGGAAAAACCATTTTGTATGCCTTTGGTAATGAATACCGTTGAGGTGTAATCAATAAAATTCCAGCACTTGACCCTTGCTGGGTGAAGGATCCATCAAAGAAAATGGTCCATGTATGATGTGTGAGAAGCATGATGGACTCATCTAGGAACTCAATCCTTAATGGTTGATGATCTATAATAGGTGCCTCAACCAACTGATCTGTGATTGCTTGCCCTTTGATAGCTTTTCTCTCAACATATTCAATATCAAATTCACTAAGGAGCATGACCCATTTAGCTAGTCTACCTGTGAGGGTAGCTTTACTGAGTAAGTACTTTAATGGATCAATTTTTGTGATTAGCCTTGTAGTGTGAGCCAGCATGTAGTGTCGTAACTTCTGGGAAGCAAACACCACTGCTAAGAAAGCTTTGTCAATTACAGAATAATTCATTTCATAAGAGACCAATGTTCTGTTGATGTAATAAATGGCTCTTTCTTTATTATTTTGATCTTCTTGGGTCAATAGAGCACCCAGAGATGTCTCTATAGTTGAGATGTATAAGATCAATGGCTTCCCCTGAATAGGAGGCATTAATATAGGTGAATTGGCTAGATATTGTTTGATCTGTTGAAAGCCTTGTTCAGATTCTTTGTTCCATTCATAAGTCACACCTTTATGTAGAGTTTTAGTAAATGGTTGTGACTTGTCAGCTAGCTGTGAGATGAAACACCTGATAGATTGAAGCCGACCTTGAAGGCCTCTAATTTGTCTGATATTGTGAGGTGGAGGCATTTCCATGATAGCGTGCACCTTTGCAGGATCCACCTTGATTCCCTTCGCGGATATGATATAGCCAAGTAATTTTCCTAAAGTATCCCCAAATGCACATTTATTAGGGTTAAGACGTAGTCTAAATTTTTCCATACAATCTAGTATAGGGCCTAGATCAGTGAGATGTGTCTTCCTATCCATACTTTTAGTGAGAATTTCATCCACATAGTCCTCCATTGTCTTATGCATCATGTCATAAAATATGGTAGTGATGGCTCTCTAATAGGTAGCTCTAGCATTCTTAAGACCAAAAGGCATAACATTCCAACAGAATATACCCCATGCACAAGTAAAAGCAGTCTTCTCTTGGTCCTCTAGTGCAATTTTGATTTGATTGTAGCCAGAGAAGCCATCCATTAGGGAGTACATTTGATATCCTATTTTCATATTGACTATCATATAAATATTGGGTAGTGGAAAATCATCTTTTGGACAGGCCTTATTTAAGTCCCGGAAGTCTGTGTAGACTCTGATAGATTTGTCATGTTTAGTCACTAGGACTATGTTAGAGATCCACTCTACATAATCAATTGCTCAGATGAACCCAACCTTTAGAAGTTTTTCCAATTTTTCCTTGACCAGTAGAGCCACATGTGGATTCATCTTTCTAAGTTTTTGTTTGACTAGTTTCACACCTAGAGCTATTGACAAGTGATGGATGATGAGATCAGGATCCACACCCAGCATGTCAGAATATGTCCATGCAAATTTTATCTTTTTCTCCTTGAAGAAGCCTGTGAATTCTGTAAGTTGTTTTGTAGATAATGATTTGGCCACATGAATAATGTGTGGATGTTCTTCTATTCCCAGATTTACCAGCTGAGTTGGTTCAATTAACACCGATGAGCGTTCCTAGAAATGACTCAAAAGTGCATCAAGTATCTCATCCTCGGGTGCCTCGGAGAGGTTTTCACCTTTGGATACATCTTTTCTTTTTACTTTTTTTGGCTCTGACACTGCCACAATGTGGTTTTCACCATCAGAGTGCCTATTTTTTCTTCTTTTGATTTTATGACTAAGATACTTGATATCAGCTTCAGTCATGTTGACACTTTCTTCACTAGTGGAGGACGTTATAGGTTCAACAACATGAAGGTAGCAGGCTAGAGCATAGTCATTCTGGAATGTAAGGACTTCATTGGATGAGGTAGGGGAATTCCAATCTATTAACTCAGAATGTTGGAGTGAAAGAGACATGACAGGTTCAAGTGCATTCACGGTATAATAATCGAAAGCGTTGACTAGTAAGCTGAGAGATAAATCAATCTCATCCAAATATGCGTTTGAATATTTTTGACTCCTAGCAACCGTAGTAGAAGCCATGTTAATATTTATAGACTTGGACTCATTAGACCTTTCACTAGACCCCTCACTTACATCGAGAAGCTTTTCATAAGATCCTTCTGATAAATTGTCGAACTCATATTCATGAGAATTTGTGTCTGAAATATGACTTGGGTGTTTGCACCATGAAGGTTTAGGAGTTCTTACAACACCAGCCTGTTCTTGTGCCAACTTCTCTTGAAACTCTAGTGGTATGTATCATTCACCTTGGAAACTAGGATCTTGTAACACTTTCCATTTTTCATAGGTTAGTGCATCAAATGGAGTGGTTTTATCAAAATCATTGTCAGTATTGACTGTATTGGCACATGGTACAAAATTATTTGGCTCAGCATAGAATGCCGCCAGGTCTAGAGGAATGGGATAAGGAAATAAATCCTCATCAGAGCTATCTTCTATGGTGTCAACTGTAGCTGTGCCTTCAGGTTCTGGTGAAGGATCTGATTTTGGCACAAATTTGTTAATCCCTAGATGGAACAGGATCTTCTTGAAGCCTAAACCAGTTGTGTCTTTTATCTTTTGACTCATAGCTTTAATAGGTTCAACTAACCCATTACCATTCACCCCTATTGGGCCACTCCCTTTGTACCCAAAGCATTTCATAATCTTAAGACCTTCACTGTTGGGATTTAGTTCACGAGCTGGGGTAGTCTGTTTAGATATGTTCTTTCCTTTGCAAAGCCAAGCTTTAATAGCTCTTTCCTCATCTTCATCTTCTAATGGTGTAGAATCTCGTACAAAGGCTCCATCATAAACTATCTTAGGAGGAGTAGAAGATTTTTTGTTCTTAGAAGGTCTCCCATAAGAATGAGGAGACGGAGGTAGAGCTGCTAATGATAGCACAGGTTCTATTTGATACCCCCCATGCCTATGTCTATGATTTTTAGGGTCTATTCAATGTCTATGAGCTTGGCATCACAAATTTTTTTGTATTCTCTATTAGTCAGAACAAGACTATCAGCTGACTGAGTGAGAGCATTACAAGAAGAGCCCATACTAGTAGGAATTGTCACCTCTGCACCTTGGAAAGCAAACTTAATACACTGATGGTATGTAGAGGGAACCGCTTGCATCTCATGGATCCATAGTCTTCTCAGTAAGATATTATATGTAAGAGGAAGGTCTAGCACCTGACACGTGACATCTCTTTCAACTAGTCCAACCTAAATGGGTAGCACGACTAAACCTTTAGATTTTCTCTCTTCTTCATCATAGGCCTTGATAGTAATTCTTTTGCGGGAATCTATGTGATCTTCATCATAACCTAGCTGAGCAAGAAAGTGAGCAAAGAAGATATTGAGGCCAACACCATTATCAATAAGGACGTGACAGAATAGTTGTTTTCCAATCATGACTTCTATATGTAGAAGAGAATTATGCAAGTGAATAATTGAGTGATCATCTTCTTCTGAGAAGGACAAATAATGCAGTGAAGTCAAGTGACCCACCATGGATTGAAACTGATCTAGATTGATGTCTTTGGGGACATTGGCCTCTGTGAGGGCTTTATCCAGAATCTTCCTGTGAGTAGGCAAGATCTTCAACAGCTCAAAGATGGTTATTTGAGTGTTGGTTCTTTGCAGCTGGTCTAGAATGCTGTAACCACCAGTAGAAGTTGTGGGGACCACTTTCATGGTCTTGTTGGCAGAGCCAACAACAACTTTATCTATAGTTTGTTTTGGTGCGAATGTAGTAACAGGAGGGTCAATACCCTTGATAGTGATCTTAGCGTGAGATCTAGTAACAAAATTCACGCAATCCGAAGATGTTTCAGATTTAGATAATCGAGACCTAGGGCCTCTCAAGACAAATGGGGTCTTAGGCTTAGAAGCATCCCCTCTACCCCTGGTAGTAATCACATTACAATACTCCACTTCAACAGGTTCAACCATGTTGATGACATTATCATAAGTGGCATGTGCATAGTTAACCTTGGCATTATTGTTCTTAGCATTGGAAAACTCACCTTTCTCGTGATGAGGAAAGGGATCTTATAATGTCTGGTGATCTGAATTCTTGTTATGATTTTCTACAATGATAACCTGGTTATCAATCAGATCTTGGACTTTATCACGCAATTGAAGACAAGTAGTAGTCTTATGACCCTTGTTTTGGTGATAGTCATAGTATGCATTGTCATTCCACCAATGGGGTCATGGTTGCGAATCGTATAAAATTTTTTCCAAAGGAGTGAGAATATAATTTTGCACCAAAGTCTTGAAAACTACGTCCAACAGGTCTGCCAAAAAAGTAAATTTACGCTTGGGTCGTGGGGCCCAAGGTTTTTTGCCAAAGAATCTAGAAGGTTGTTGAGTGTTTGTTGCAGCCTTTTCAACAACTTTGGTCACTTGTATACCAGAGGTGAGATTGAAGACCAGTTTTGAAGGAGCTGGAGTCACATTATCAACTACCCCATCATTCACAACATCCCTATTCTTGTTGACAAACTTCCCTTTATCTTTGTTGGAAGAAGAGGAACCTTGTTTGTTGTCTTTATACAAAGTCAATTCACCTTTCTTGACCATAAATGCCTCTATCCTCATACCTTGCTTTATCAAGCTATCAAAATTAAGGGGACCTTGAAGTTGTACTTGATACCCAAAATCAGGGGTGAGATTATCCAAGAAGATATTGAGTTTCTCAAATTCAAGTATTTTGCGAGGATACTTAGTGCAAAGTTGTCTCCATCTCTGTAGAAATCTTAGGAATGGCTACCCTTGTCTTTGCTTGAGATTGAAAAGGTCCTTGATGTTGACGGGATGTTGTATGTTGTGAGAATAGTGTTGTATAAAGAGATTGACAATCTCATCAAAAGTCTTGATGCCGGTGGGTAGTTGAGAAAACCACTCCATAGAAAGTCCACCCAAAATTTAGGGAAAGAGACGCATCAAATAGGTTTGATCATGCATGAAATCCATTGATAGGGCCCCAAATTCTCTCAAAAGATCTTGAGGATCAGTGGTACCCAGATACTTATCATATTTAGGGAGTTCTACACCTTTGGGAAAAGGTGGCATAAGAAGACTCCTATCAAAAGGAAAAGGACAGATGCTTTCCATCATGAATTGTTGTGTGGGCTTGTCCTTATCCTTCATAAGTTGGCTGATTTGATTTTTCATATCTTGAATTAATTTATGCAATTTGGTAGTCTCACTCTCTTCTTCTTTAGCCACAAGCATTTCCACTTGGAAGTTTGGGGGTAGCTTAACTCCTTATTTTGCCAAATCTAGAAAATATTTCTCTTTATCTTTTGCAAGGAGTATTTCCATCATTTTAATGAGAGCTTTATTATATTTTGCAGCATCTATGTCATTTTGAGTTATTGGCTCATCATCATTATCAAGAATCTCATAAATTCTTTGAGTCTAATCTTGACCCTGATGATGCTGCTCTTCTTGTTGACCTTTCTCATTTTGAGATTGGTCATTGACTCCGCTATATTGACCTTGTAAGTAATCAAAAGGAGTTGCCATGTTGTTAATGTGAGATTGTGCCATGTGCACCTCTTCAGTATGAGTGTGAGTATTGAGTTGAGAACTCATAGTCAATGTATCTCTCGACAGATCAAAGGGGTGGACAAGATCAAAAGGATTGATATGTTCAAAAGGATCACTAAGGCATCGAGGATCATCAATAGGGTCAACCCAAATAGGTGATTTTCTGAAGCCTTGTTGATCTAAAAGAAATGGATTATGTTGATCTTGAAACAAAGGATTAGAACACAATTGGAACACTGGTTTCTCATTCAGAATTGAATCTATACTGAATAGGGAAGAGGAACGTGAGGATCCCTCTTGACTATCAAGTTGAACAATGGGTTCAGAATGACCTTTTCCTTGATTAGAAGGTTTACTTCTACCTATTTTGGAACCATGTATGGGAAAAATATTGCCACTTCTAGTCATAAAAGGCATAGATGAAGATGAAATGAGAGGAAACTTAGGATCTGACTCAGAACTCTATCTTTAGAAATAATGAAAAAGGAGGTAACCGGATAGAATAGCCAAGGTGTGAGATGCACCCGACATGAATCATCAAGAGTGTGGCTAGAACAACCATGATGTGACTATCGTGTTGCAAGGTACAAAAAAATAGAAAATATAGGATAGAGACAAAGAGACAAGACAAGTTTGAGTAAGAATCAATTAGTTTGCAACTCGAAACAACCAGTTTCAGAGTGCAGACAATAGGGAAACAGGCAATCAGATCCTAGACAAAATTTAGATCAGGCAAAAAATTCACCAGTCAATGGGAAAAAGCTCACTTTTTTAGGACACCAGGCTACAAATTTGTGCGAGAAAGTGTTGTGTCATTTTAGGAAGTGCTCAACTTCATGTGAGAAAATGCAAGCTCGCGTGAGGAAGTGCTCAATTTCTAAAATCTCGCACGAGAAAAATCTAGATTTTGATAAACAGACTCAGTTTTTGAGACAAAAACCAGATTTTGAGACACAGTCAAGACTGTTCTCTTACAAAATTTCTAGGTTTAGGGCATTTTTATGATGATACATATCAGCAATCTCAGTTTCAAGGTGACAAGCACTTGTTAACAAGCACGAAGTTTCAATCAAGCAATAGTGACACAAGCAATAGTCATAAATAGTTCTACCAAGGATAAATCAACTTGGCAGAATCATGGGAGTCTTTGTTTGATCATGATTGGATAGTTTAAGACTCAAAACAAATACTTAGTTATCCCTACAAAAAAAATGGTGGAGAAGACAAAATCCATGCCCCACTATCTTATGCATATGCGTGCACCTCACACAATAGTGTCACCCTCGAGAGAGCGCCCATGTTTTTGGTGTTTCCAAGGACTAAGTATATATGTTCAAAGGTTACCCTTAAATTAGGGGCTAGCCTCATATACCACTTCAAACATCCAGGTGCATACCTATGTCAAGAATCTAGGGGAGAGATTCTTCCCTCTCCCTGCGCACAGATTATGTCTTCTTTCAGAGGTGATCCGGGTAGGCATCTAACTAAGAGAATTTTTAGTGGGATTCCATTCACAATAACCTTTGATGCCTCTAATACAAAGCTGGGGCCTTGTAGCCACACCAACACTTGAAAGTCATACACCCTTGCAAGCAAGGCTGGGAGTGGTGCCTCTTAGTACGTCAAACAAGGCTTTCTCAAGATGATAGTCAAAATCATGAGAAAGAAGTTACCATGGCTTTGGAGTCTTTGGACTCAACAAAGAAGAATTTATTATAGTGAGGTGGAATCACCGGCGATAGGTGTGTACTCACTTGGGTCGTTCCCAGAGGTTCAACTTCTGGCAGGCCCTCTAAAGGTGACACAACTTGGCTTGCATTCAAGGGTCTAATTTTCTGATTCTCTCAATGAGAGAAGATCATACTTCTCTACCTCTTCCCCTTACCCAAACACGCAAGAAATGTTCATCACCAAGATAGCTTCACTCCACCAAATCCACAAGCCTTTGGGTTTCTGATTCTCTCAAAGAGAGAAGAGCATAATCCCCGAACAAGTAGATGTGTTAAAGATTCACTATCTTGCTCTACTTCCCCAAGTATCTATCATTCTAGAAACATCTGGGTCTCAGTTTCATCCATGGGCATCACTTCCATGTAATGAAGAGCCTATTCCCCTACTTTTCTACCAAGACCCTTAAGAAATTTTAACAAAGGCCTATTTAAACTATGTGAATGAAAAATAGTAAACAAGCACAACATTTTTAATATGCCTTTGACAACCATCATACAAGAAAACTATTAGGAAGTTTTTATGATCTTTGACAAGCGACCTACAGACCACTGTTATAGTGTAGCAGAAATCAGAAACATGAAATCAACAGCAGAAAGTAAATGTCAAAAAATGATAATAGTAAATTGCAGATAATGATGATTCAATAGAGTTCCATCAAACAGAAACAGAATATCATAAGGAAATCCTTCCCATTAACCTTGAAAATGGCATAGATTTCTTTGAACAAGCATCCTTAGCAGTCGTAGAAGACTTCATGGAAACAAATATAGATTGCGGGGATGCAGCTATAAGAAATCCCCCTGCCACTTCTATACCTTCTAGAGTTAATGCAGAAAATTATATTGATAATGTTGAGGGTCTTTTTGGCATCACAAATGATGATAGGCAACTTGGATTAGCTTCCAACATGGTTGGCTTATCCTCCCCCAAAATTGACAAAATTAAAAAGAAAAGGGGCAGGAAATCTTGCATAGAACTTAGAACCATAGCCGGCAATGCAGAAAATCAAATGAAAATCTCTGACATTCTGAATGTTGGGAAGGGGAAGTGTCTTCCCAAGGAGCAATGAGAGTGACTACCTGGAATGTTAGGGGATTGAATTCCCCTAACAAACAAAGACTAATTAAAAGATATTTAAAATTTTTTGATTCTGATATTATAATGCTACAAGAAACTAAGCTAGATAACGATGAAGGAAATAAATTAAGTAATAAAGTTGGCCTATGGAGAGCAGATTTTATACCTTCATCAGGTGCATCAGGGGGTCTAGCAACCCTATGGGACCCTCGGAAAATTTCCTCATCAGTCATGTCCAGAAGTAGTAACTGGATGGCTATGAGGATCAACAGTCTCAAATCAAACCTGAGATTCATCTTGATCAACATTTATGGGCCTGTACAAAATATAGAAAAAAGAAGGGTGTGGCAGGAAGTCCAAATCCTCCTTCAATTAAATAAAGAAGAGACATTCATATTAGGTGGAGATTTTAACGCTATAATAAATATCAACGAAAAATTTGGAGGTTCCAACTTCATCTCTCAATCTCAAAAGGACTTTACCCAATGGGTCTCAAACAACAACCTGATTAACATTGAAACTATCAATGGAACCTTTACTTGGAATAACAGAAGGTCAGGCTTTAGCCATATTGCAGAAAAATTAGACAGATTTTTTGTTTCAGGAGATACGGGAAACCAAATTTTGTCAGCAGAAATTCTCCCAGAGGCGGGTTCAGATCATTTCCCTATTAGACTTACTATCTCCGAAGACTGCAAGCCCACTAGAAACCCATTTAAATTTGAATTTATGTGGTTCCAGGATTTAGACCTCATTAATCTCCTGGAACAATGGTGGAATCAGACAACAGTGAAAGGTTCCAAAATGTATTTCTTAATTACTAAACTTAAAGTCATTAAAAATAAAGTCTTGGAATGGAACAAGAATAAATTCAACAATATCTTTGAAGAAAAATTACATATAGAGCAGGATTTAGAGAACTTAAATAATTTAGTCATTACCCATGGTATGGATGAAGTGAGTTATCTTAAATAAAAGGAACTCATGTCTAGATATAACACAATCTTACTTAAGGAAGAAATATATTGGAAGCAGAAATCCAGGGAAACCTGGCTAAAAGGAGACAAAAATACAAAAAAATTTCACAATACAACCAATATTAAAAGAAATATTAACAGGATAAATAAGATTAAGGATGATAGGGGGAAACTAACGGATGACCCCAAAGTCATCACAGACTGTATCACTAACTATTTCAACTCTCTTCTTAATAATCTCGAAGCAATTAACAATCGAGATCAATTGGAAATGCTTAAGGAAATCCCTAAGTTAATTTTAGATGAAGATAATATCATGATGAACAGAAAATTCACTTTAGAAGAAGTCAAGACCACCCTATTTCAAATGCAACCTGACAAAGCCCCTGGCCCAGATGGGTTTTAGGCAAGCTTCTTTCAAAAGTGTTGGCACTTTATGGGAAATGACATTTGGCAAGCTGTGGAAGCTACCAGGAATTTCGGTGCTATCCTCTCAGAAATCAACAATACCTTCTTCTCTCTCATTCCCAAGAAAAATGACTGTACTGACCCAGGAGATTTTTGCCCTATTTCTCTTTGTAATACTATTTATAAGATACTATCAAAATTTTTAGCGAATAGACTTAAAAATCTTCTTCCAATCTTAATCTCAGAAGAACAAACTGGCTTTGTAGCTAATAGGTCAATCCTTGACGACATTATCATCGCCCAAGAACTCGTTCATACTGCCCAAGTCACCAAGGAACCTAGTATGTTTGTTAAAATCGATATCCAAAAGGCTTATGAAAAGGTGGATTGGAGATTCTTGTGTAAATTCTTGGAAGCTTTTAGCTTCTCCAAGCATTGGATCAAATTTATATTTATATGTATTTCAACCCCCAAGATCTCCGTCCTAGTCAATGGCACCCCAGAAGGATTTTTTGGAATCTCGCGAGGCATTAGACAAGGTGACCCGTTATCGCCCTTCCTTTATGTTATTATGGCTGAAGCCCTAGGGAGAACTTTAACCAAGAAACAATCAGAAGGCAAGATTATAGGCCTGAGAGCCACATACAATATCCCATTCGTCACACACCAACAATTTGCAGATGATACTATCCTGCCAGGATTAGCAAAATGCATCGAGGCTAAGGCCTTCAAAGAAGTCCTTAATACTTATATGAAGGCTTCTGGCCAATAGGTCAACCCCCTTAAATCGGAAATATTTTTTCTTAATACTTCACCCGATCTAGAAAAGAAAATCTATGATACCCTCAGTTACCAACGAGGTTCTTTTCCATGTAAATACCTAGGGATAGAATTGGACAAGGGACAACATTCTTCCAAACTTTGGCAACAAGTTCTAGCAAAGGTACAGGATAAGAAGAGCTCTTGGAAAGGTAAGTGGCTTACCAAGCCAGGGAGATCCATTATGATTAAATCGGTCTTGTCA
>MU223968.1:1066425-1079530 GCA_018584345.1 Thuja plicata | reverse complement strand
CTATTTTGTATTTCCTTTAATAAGGAAAATAGATATTCCTCCTTAAGAGGAATCACACATTTGTCACACACACAATATGAATGTGGCATCCATAGGAGAAGGGAGTTACATGCAAACTCCTCCACTCTTTTCTACTTAAGAGATATCTCTCACACACTTTCTTGAATAATCTTCTCCTCTCTCTCTCAATCTCTCATTGCTCTCATTATTGTATTGAGCTTATTACTCTCATCCTTTAGGTTTTTTTCCATATTCTTATTCACAAAGGGGTTTTTCTTTGCTTTTCCCCTTACCAAAATCTCTTGTCTCTTTGTTGGATTCTTGGAGTTTATCATGTGCTTGGTGATTGATCTTAAAAAATTTATCTCACATTTGGCTTATGGTAAAATCCTTCTTGCATTTCATTTTCTTGGATTACTTCATGTTCTTGTTTTCATTCTTTTAATACTTCTTACAGTACCGATTATCTTTGTCAATGTTTTTCACTAAGTGTACTAATGGCAAAATTAATGTCATCAATCTCCCCCTTTGACATTAGTATCAAAAATATGATATGTGCAACATACTAAATATATTAGTATGTACACCTATGTATACTCCTTCCTTATTCATTTGAATGACTCCCCCTATGTATATGCCGGTAAGTGTAAGTATATATCCATATCCTTATGTACTGTTCTTTTTCCCTTTTTTTTTGATATATTGTACATAGCTATCTTTACATATCTATTCCTCCTGTACATATAATATACATTTCCTTTCTATTCCTGCTTTTTTGATAATAAAGGAAAAGGTACTTACAACTTGTCAAAAATATGGGAATGTGAGGACTTGATCTCTTCCATCATCTTTTCCCATTTCTCCTTTAGCATTTCTAGAACCATTTTCTCAAGTGATATTCTTACATGTATATCATAGATGTTGTCTTCTACAGACATCTCAGGGGTTGAAATAAGGTTTCTTGCTTCAAAAATATGCTTCTGCAGAATAGTAAGATTAGGCAATATGTGTTCTTGTAGCTCTGTAATCTCACCTCTTAGTTGTGTTTCAGCATTACATATCTCTTGCCTTAGCCTGTTAGCCTTAATGACCTTGTCATGACGTGCCTTGATACTATCTGCATTTGAGGTTAGGCTTTGTGCACTTGCTGTGACATTAGAATCTATCTCTGCTAGAACTTGTCACTATTTTCCTTTGTAAACTTTTCAAGCATGCACATCTTTTGAACTAAGGTAATTGCCACAGCAATCATTGGCTCTAATTGATCAGTTAGTTCAGAGAGATTTACCTTGTTCAATGCCACTTTTTGGATGATTTTATCAATTAACTTGTATTGATACTTCTTCTCCGCTTGTTCTTCCATAGCTTGTTCTGCATCTATATTCTGGTTTGTGATTACGTTAGTAAGAACAACTATTTGTTCCTTAACTGTAGCATTTTTCTCAAGTTTCACTTCAGGAACAATTTGTTGTAGTATGTCTCTTGCTTTGTCAAGTGCCATTGTTTCCCTATGTTCTTGTATCATTTTCTTCTGAATGGCTTTCCTTTGACATAGCACTCCAAACTCTTGAAGTTTATCACTATCCAAAGTAGTAATATCCCAGTTTGGTACTTATATTACTTCATCCAATGTAACAACCAAGATGTCTTTCTTCATTGATTTCTTCTACTTCCTCGTTGGTTGTGTGGCAGATTGATGTACTACCACTTGTAAAGCTTGAGATTGGATGGATTTGGTAGGAGAGGGTCAATAAGATGAAGCATCCTTTTGTATCTATTTTGAGTTCACCGGCTGTTTTGGTGAAGACAACTCCTCATTTGCCTTAGGTGTATCAACATATATATATTCTTTGAGCTTTGTGCCTTAATCCTGCTTGACTCCTTCACTTTTATCTTTTTCTTTAGCCTCTCTCAATGTATTCTCAGCTTTGTTATCTGCTTCTTTGTTTTGTTCATTTGACACTTCTTGCTGGTTGTCAGTTGCATCCTTCATTTTGGTATTTGTATCCTTGTGAGTGTTGGATGCATCTTTGTTTTCATCGGTACCATATCCTTGGATATATCATCATCTTTCTTAGATAATTTATCCTGACTTGACTGAATATCAATAGGATCTATTAATATATTCATGTTTGTCAATGTATTGACTGTTGCAGTGTCAATAGCTGTATCCTATCCATTGATATTGCCTTTTGCAATATTTATGTCTTCATCCTTTTGTACTTCTATTGTAGGGTCTTGTCCTGTAGTGGTATTGACAATGTTGTCTAACTACAATTCATCATTTATATCATCATCTAAGTTACCTTTTATCATTAACTCCTCTTTGGTAACTTCTTCATCCTCTAAAATGATGTAGATGGGACTTGCTGGTACCTGATTTTCCTCATTGTCTTTAGGCCATTCTTCATCTATAATATCAACCTGTTTCTGGCCAGTTATTTGAACTTCTTCACTGTCTAACTCAGCTATTGAGTTGTCTTTCTGATTGACAGTTTTCTTCTTATAACTTCTTTCCTCGACAGGATTGATTATCTTGCTCCATTTTTCATGAGCTTCTTGCTCTAGTTCTATAAACTTCTCTTCCAGAAATTTGTAGGCTCTCATCTTGGGTAAGAAATTTTTATCATATTTCTCCATTAATTCATTTATTTCTTCCCTTTTTGATTCAGGAGGCATAAGAGAGACAAGTACTCTTTCTCTTATCCTCTTCTCCTCATGTAGTGCAAGTGTGAATCTAGAAGATAGTCTAATCAACAGTTCTTGAGGTGCATCATGTGTAGTGAACTAAAGTGGGACATAATAGTGTCTACACATTTTGGCTATAATTGCATCTTCAATTTTGTTCTGTTGTACTGTATCCCATCTCAACCATTTCCTAATCTTAGGATGTCCAATAGATGATGCTTCAGAAATTTACTACATATTTCATCAATATTTTCAGTGGTTTATGTTGCCTTTGTTTTTTCCTTTGCTTGGTTGATATCGGTGTCAAGCTCATCCATAGCTGAGTCCTCTAAATCCTCATTTGTCTGAACAATTTTTCTCCTTTTGATAGGTTGCCTAACTGGTTATTTTCCCTTTGGTGTGTCATGTTTCCTTTTATAGACCTTTCCTTTTACCATGGGAGAAGGAGTTACATCCTTTTCTATTTGACTCCTTGTTCTTGACTTCTTAGGTGGAGGAGGAGGTGGTGAATCAAACTTTTCTTCCTCTGATTCATTTTTCTCTATTGTATCACCGATGGGTAGCTGGTCCTTGGTGAGTTCCTCCTTACCCTCTTGTTCCTCTTTGCCTTCCTTTTCTTCTTCACCTTCAAAAGATATATTCAAGTTCTTTTTTAGATTCTTCACCATTTTGCCTGACTGTTTTATAGCTTTCTTAATAAAAAGATTTGTCTTAATCTTTTGTTTGGCCTCTTCATAGGTGACAAATCTTAGTTGTTTGTTGTCCAGTGGCTCATTTAGTAGTGCCTCAATGCACTCCTTGGCTAGCCCTACCTTGGTTTCATATTCTAACCGTGTAAGCCATGACCTCCTAGGTACTATTACTTGTATGTATTTGAAGTCAGTATCTACCATGAAACATATGTTCTCTTTGTGTTCCTCTATCATATTTTTAGGAATCCTTGTTCTGGCTTGTAGCATTTCCTTAATAGTTTTGAAATACTCATGCATAACATTATCAAAATATGTTCCTAGTGATTCTATGAATTCACCTATCAGAATGGTTATGGGTCTACTTGTGTCCCATACAACTTTTCCTGTGGAAGGAAAGTATTATTCAAAGTAAAATAATATTGACATTATGAGGGAACCAAACTTACAAGTGTTTGTCCTTAAAGATCTTATTGTGCATTTGTTCTCCTCCAATTGATGTAACATGATCTCTGCAAGATCCATCTTCTTTCCCTGTTTGATAATCTTGTATGTTGTTCTCATAGAAGTACTTGATATGTTGTTCATTCTACTTTCTTGGAAGATTTTTTATCCAACAACACATGCTTCAAACTTTAGCTCTACATCGGTAATGGTGTTGACCTTTAGTGCTCTTTTATCTGATTTAGCACTAGTCAATTTTTTTACTTTTGCTAGGGATGGGTGCTTGTGAGCTTGTGGTTTATCAGTTGTAGGATAACCAATAACCATGTGAATAACATCCTTAGTTATTGGTTTTGGCTTATTTATCCATAAATTCTTGTTGTGAACTCTGCTAAGAACAATCTTTATCCATTCAGTTTTGAGTACCTTGGGGAAATGCAGTGCATTCATGAGTCCCTTTACTTCCATATGTTTATGCTCTTCTTTGAGCTTTCCAACATCATCACATAGTGCCCTGTAGGAATATCTAGGTCTAGATCTCCTATTTCTGAGATCTTGTAGTGTATATAGGACCTTACATCCTCTACCAGTAAAACCCTAGGTGGGATTCTAGAGAATGCTACAGAATCGTCAGGTTGTGATACAATTTCTGGGTGTAGCTTGAACTTGGGTTCAGCACATGATTTTCTACTGACAAGCTTGAATGGTTTCTTCTTATCTTCCTTAATCTTCTCAACTCTATAAGTTGATGCCATCATGTTTGCATAAATTTAGGACTTTTCATAAATAAAATAGTGTGATTAGTGAATGTTATTACTTATGGATTCTCTGTGATTGCCTGTGAATGTGAATTCTTTTGAGTCAAATTAATTCTTGCTGGGTCGCTCTCCAAATTGCTCTGAAATCACTCTGCTCTACTCTGCTCAAAAATCACGGATGCAAAAATGAGTTTACCCATCGGGCTTTTATAACCCTTTTTGTACCCTAAGTTGTCATTAATGCTTACCAACTCATCTATATATAAAGACTGAGCTCATCGGTAGAGACATTCATAACATCTTCAGTGTTTGTGCAAAGCATCGGGGTAGCTAGTAGCTTTGGTGACTTCACTGATGATTGTCGGTAAAGTTGCGAAGATAGCTTTTGTTGACTTAAGGTTCACCGATGTTTGTCATTTTACACTTAGATTGTGTAAAGACTGATACATTGCGGTAAGTAGTGCTAACTTTTATGTGTGTTTTTCACTGATGCAAATTGTGTCCAATAACCAATGGTTTCTTTTCAATAGTTTATCAAGTAACATTATATTTCATCTTTTATTCATTCTAATATTACAATATGAACTATGTGTAATGGAACCAATGTATAATATAACTTTTCATAATGCAGTTCCATACATACTTGTACATTTTAGTTGGATGTATTGATGTTGCCGGATCCATAGGATGGGGTGTCACCATTTACATTTCTTGATCTAGCACCTTCAGTGTTTGTGGATTTTACCCACATCTTGTTTCTCATTCTCTTGATGTCATCAATGGTATTTCCATTGGGATGTGTACTTGTGTCTGTCAGTCGGTCTTTGCAATCTTTTATCACATGTCCAACCTTATGGAAATGCAAACATGCCATACCTAGATTGGTCCAACCTCTTGACCTTCTAGTCCACTTTCTCATATTGTTGGCAGCAATATGACCATACCTTCCACATGTTGTGTAGTTTACCCATGTGTTATAGTCCCAAACATATGAGTTACCTACTCTTGTTGGTTTGTGGCTGTTATCAGTTTCTTTTGGTGTCTAGGCCTTGTTGTTCTTTTTCCAGCACTCTTCATGTGTATTCCCATTCATCTTGCAGGTAGGACAATACTTTTCCATGTAGGTTTTCCTGTTTGGATTTGTCACTTTAGATCTGCATTCATATGCCTTGTTTCCTTTCTTTTGACATTTATAACAATTACAAATGAAAGTAGATTGTGTTTGAGAAATACCTGATCTTTTGTTTCTGCAAATGTTTGAAGTGTGGCCTAGTTTTCCACAGTGATTGCATGATAGCTTTTTGGATCTTGGGGATGTGAAAGCATTCCTTTGATCTGGTTGATTAGAAGATTCACCATTTTTGTTGTATCCTAATCCTGTGTAGTTGTTGACTCTTCTCTGTTCATCAAGAAAATCATCCATCCTTTTATTTCTTTGTTCAGCATTTTTGATCAATTCATTGTGTTTAATATGGACTTTGATTTCGTGCTTCAATTTTTCATTCTCTTCTCTTAGCTCATTGATGATCTATATTCTTGCAATGAGTTATGTTTTTAGCCTATTTTCTTCTTGACTCATAAGAATAATCTGGTTGGTAACCTCATGGTGATGCTCAGTTAGTCTTTGAATCTCTAATTCTTTCTCTTGTAGCTTCTCTGTTATTTTCCTCCTATCATCAACGGCTAGTATTCTTTCATTTTCAGCTTTTCTTGCATCATTCATAACATCAATCATTTTCACCATTTGAGTTTATTGACTGATTTTTAGCATCTAAATTTGATCTGTCAGATGTAGATTAACCTCTTGTAGACTTGTGATTTCTTCTACTGATGCGTCTGAAGATTTTCTCATTGATGAATCTGCTATATCAAAGTAGTCTTGTATTTCTAATTCTTTGTAGTCTTTCTCATTCAGCCTAGTTGCCATAATCTTTCTTTCATCAAGAAGTTTTCTTAACTTGATTCTCGCCTCTTTATACTGCTCATAGTTTATCTACATCTGTAGCTTCTCATTCTCAATAGTCATGTCCAGTCTGTACTTTTCCATTGCTTTGATATTTTCTCTTAAGTCTTTAAGCTTTTCAAGAAAGAGACTTAGCATTGATACCAATTGTTGGAGTTATATTAGAATGATGTACTAAGAGGGGAGGGATGAATCAGTACCTCTAAAACTTTTCTTGGTTATCCCATTAACCCTTAATCATTAGTTTGTAAATTATCTTATCTAACTGTTCATATTTCTTTATGTATATACAATCATATCATAAGTTCTTTAGCATGTAAGTTCCATAAAAGAAACATTCATGAAAATAGATAACACATATGACACAAGATATGATATCACAAAAACTCCTAGTAGGAAGTAAAAAATGTGGTGGGGATTTTTACCCACAAGACTTCACTATCTGCAGATAAGAAGGGGCCGGTTAAGGCTTACAATTGGTCACTTCTGATGACCTACCCTGTTAGGAGTATTATAGTAGAGACCTGTTAAGATCTACTTCGTTTGAAGCTTTGGAAACACTGTTAAGTGTGCACTCTATTAAGAGATTTGTAAAGAATGGTTAAGTCCACCTTCTACAAAAGGATTTTAGATGTGATGCACTTGTTAGTGTAGAAGTTGAGAAATCCAACTTCACAGCTCGCCAAGAACACCTGCATGCAAATACCTAATGCTGAATGGAAACCACAGAGACAAAAGCCTTGGAAAATCTCAGCGAAGTGAGAGAAAAATTATATTTCTCAAAAATTAATGAACAATAATTACAAAAGTGGCATATAAGTAAGAAAACCTAAAGCTGAAAAAAGCTAGGTTTGTGCATTAATAATTAATAAACATATTAATTATTATGCACCTGCAAATGACAAGCTTGAGTGAATAGAATAATAGTGACCTTTAATAATTAAACCAAAGTGATTTAATTATAAAGAAAAATGTACTATTACTCTAACACCCCCCCTTAAGTGAAGCTCGGGAGGTAACTACCTAGCACAACTATGAAAGAAAAAGAAATGGGTCCCGGCAACAAAGTTTGATCAGGTACCCAATACAAGGAAATCTTTATGAACCGGAGATAAAGGAGAAAACTCAGTGGGAAAAACCCCTCTCCTAAAAGAGATAAAAAACACATGCTGAAAAAACATGAAGGAAGGAAGGCCTCATCAAGACCCCCCAAGGACAACTTCCGTCACCCCAAGCATAGAACGCAACTGAAGATAGCGCAAAGATGCAAAAGGTTTGGTGAAGATGTCACCAACCTGCGCGTCAGTGGGAATGTACTCCAAAGTGAGAACACCATCCTGAATCTACTGACGGATGAAATGCATATGAAGCTCAATGTGTTTGGTGTGCTGATGCTCCACCAGGTTGCGGAAAATATGAATAGCACTCTGATTATTGCACCATAGAATAGTGGGACGATCAGGAGGAAAGCCAAACTCAGTCATCAACTATCGAAGCCAGAGAATCTCTTGACTAGCATGCACTATTTCTCTATACTCAGCCTCTATAGATGAAAGTGCACGATAATTTTTCTTCTTGCATGACCATCTGATAGGACCAGAGCCAAGACAAAAAACAAAGCCAGAAGTAGACTTCCGATCATCAACATCACCAGCCCAATCTGAGTTAGTGTAGCCAACAATGTGAGGAGCCCCTGATGTGTAGTGAATGCCATACATAAGTGTGCCCTAAATGTATCTCAAAATAGCCTTGGCATCTTGCCAATGACTCTCATGAGGCTCATGTGAGAACTGAGAGACTAGACCAACTACAAAGGAGAGATCAGGATGAGTGTGTGTCAGGTATAACAAACTGCCAACCAACTATCGATACAATGTAGAATCCACTGAAGGCAAAGTGCAAGAGGTAGACAAAGTAACACCTGACTGAAAAGGTGTGGGAGCAGGCTTGCAATCAAGCATATCAAAGCACCAAAGCATGTCAAGAGCATACTTCTGCTGATAAAAAAAGATCCCAGCAGGGGACTAAATAATCTGCAGACCCAGAAAGAAGTGTAATAGACCAAGGTTTGTCATCTCAAACGGCTCCATCAATGCACACTGAACATCCTGAATCATAGAAGATGAGCTACCTGTGATGAGAAGATCATCGACATATAGCACAAGGATCAAAACATCATCCTCAAGATGTTGAATGTAGTTTGTAGGATCAGAATGACATCGTGTGAATCCTGTAGAATGCAGAAAGGAGTCCATCTTCTCATACCAAGCCCGAGGGGCCTGTTTGAGACCATACAAAGAATGCCAAAGTCTACAAACCAAGGAGGAATCTTGCACAAATCCTTGAGGCTGCTCCATGTAAATCTCCTCAGTAAGATCACCGTGCAAGAAAGCACTCTTCACATCCATCTGAAAAATGGGCCATCCCTGAGAGGCTGCGAGGGATAAGACAAGGCAAATAGAGTTCATCTTGGCAACAGGGGCAAATGTGTCAGTGTAATCAATACCCTCAACCTGTGAAAAACCCTTCGCAAAAAGACATGCCTTGTACTTATCTATAGAACCATAAGCAACAAACTTAGTATGATACAACCACTTGCATCGCACTAGCTTTCTTCCCTTAGGAAGACAACAAAGATCCAAAGTATGATTCTTCATCAAAGAAGAATACTCCTCCTCCATAGCATTGTCCCACTCAGTATGTCTTGTCACTGCCCCAAATGTCTAAGGATTACCACATATAGCATGGCTCAAAAGACTGGAACCCGCAATATGAGATCGGGTACGACAGGAAGTGGAAGGGTCACCAGCCAGAGATCTTGCAGCATCAACTGTAACACGAGCCCATTGAGGCATCTATGGAGGATCCTATGGTGGAGGCAAATGGGGATCACCAAGATCATCATCCTCATCATCCTGAAACAAAGATGGAAGAGATGAGGGAGTAGTGGTAAGTGAAGTAGACTATGGAAGCAGGGTATCGATTGCAGGAAGGCACTCATCAAACTAGACATCCCGTCAAAACATGACCTCTCTAAAATCAGGATCAAACAACCTATATGCCTTAACATCCTTGCAGTAGCCAACAAAAATGAGGTGTCAGCTCTTCCGCTCCATCGCTCTCCTCTGAGCGTCAGGCACAAATGTCCATGCTTCACTACCAAAAACTTGGAATGAAGATACATCAGGCTTGACATGAGACCAAGCCTCCTCAGGAGTCATATGTTGAACTACCTTGTGGGGAATCAAATTTTGAATGTAGTTGGCACAATTGACTGCCTCTGCCCAAAAGGATGAATCCATGGACCTGGATTGTATCATACAATTAGCCATCTCCCAAAGTGTTTTGTTATTTCTCTTAGCCACACCATTCTACTGAGGGGTGTAGGGCACTAAAAACTGATGTTGAAGACCATGTTCAAAGAAAAAACCCTTGAAAGCTTGGTTCACATACTCCCCCCCATTATCTGTGTATATCCGTTGAATAGAAAGACCAGATTGCTTCTCCACAAATGTCTTAAAGACTCAAAATAAATCAAGGACATCACACTTGTACTTCAAAAAGTACACCCATGTGCACCTGGAGAAGTCATCAATGAAGGTGAACACATATCTAGAACTAGAAAAAAAAGTAGGAAATGACATGAGGTCACTATGAATCAACTCCAATGGTGCCAAAGCACGAGTAGCTCATCCCTGAGGAAAAGGATCCCTATGTTGTTTGCCAAGAACACAACCCTAACAAACCCCATCAGTGCAAGTAATCTGTGGAAGCCAAAGAATAAGTTCCTGTGTGCTCATCTGCTGAAGATATCTATAATAGACATGGCCCAAATGCTCATGCCAAAGTCTTCTCACTAAATTTGCATGTGCTATAAGATAGGAACCTATTCCAGTAGAAGACTCAAATCCATCAAATCTGTATAGTTGAGATGCAATGTTAACACTCCTAGTAGCCACAATCATATCAGAATCATGTAAGTCCTGAATAACCACATCATGTGGTGAGAACTCAACTATCTTACTAGAGCCAGAGTGGCAAATCTGATAGATAGACAATAGGTTAGTTGAAAATTTAGGGACAAAAAGAACATCCTGAAGAGAACCCCCAGCTAATGCAACAGAACCAGAACCCAAAATAGAAAGATGAGATGAGTTCCCAACAACAATCTATGAAGTAGCACAAGGAGCAAGTGAGGTGGCTAACTGCTGAGTGTGAGTCATGTGGTGAGAGGCACCAGAATCAAGAATCCAGGTGGGCCCAGAAGTCGTAGCTCGTGCAGTAAGAGCATGACCTTTCCCTACAGGGGAGGATGTGGACTGAGGAGCTAAAATGTGATGCTCCTACATGGCTTCCTCTAAAGCCTCCAAATGTTTCCAGCACCTAGAAATAGGATGACCATCCTTACCAAAAAAACTACAGGTCTCAAATGATTTCTTCTTAGTCTTGGAGGTAGACTTAGTAGACTTCAAAGAAGATTTACTCTTGGAAGGGTTAGTTGGAGGTTTTGAATCATTTTTCTATGCAGGTTTGGAGGAATACTCATTTCCTACTGAATCTTTCTTCAGTTTGGCTTTCTATTTTGGTTTCCCCTATGAAGACTGAGCAACCAATGCTTGGCTAGAAGAGCCAGAAGCATCCATCTATTGGATCTTTGCCTGTTCCTGTGTCAACCGATCACAAAATGTCTCAAATGAAGGCATGGTGTGTCTAGTACCCAAAGCATCCACGGTGGAGTAGAAAGTAGAAGAAAAGATCTGATACTGTCCTCTCAACTTTGAGAGTATCAGGAAGATACATTCATCATCTGTCTTGTTTCTCCCACATCCCTGCAAAACTGAGTGAAGAGATTTGAACTTCATCAAGAAGTCCTCCATAGTGGGAAAGCTGGTAGGAGTCAAAGTGGTCATCTCTGCATCAAGTTGTAATGCCCGAAACTCATTCATTGTGCCAAACAAATCTAAAAAATAGCCCCAAATGGCCCTAGGAGTTGTTAAACCATCCAGGTGAAAGAAGAGACCGTCAGAAATGTTTAGTGCAATCAAGCCCATGGCTTCATCCATTTTATTCCTATGTTGAAGAACCTTAAAAGGACGCTACATGACAGGTTTATTTTCATCTAGACATGACCATAAGCCATGTGACATGAGTAGCCTAGTCATGTGTGCTTTCTAGGTGTGGTAATTGTCCGGTGTCAGTTGAGCCATAGAGGGGTTTGACATTGAGAGAAGAAAAAGATAGAAGTAGAAGGGTCATTTTCTGAAAGTAAATGACAAAAAGAAAAAGAACCCCCCCATATTGTATGATTCTATCCCTCATACATCAAATAAACAATTACTGAAAGCACAAAAAATGAGAAGGAAACTTGGATGCCAGATGCAGAGATGGAGGAAATAGAAGCCTCTACTTCAACATAAAAAAGGAGATCTCAAATATCCAAATCAGAAAACAAGACCAGCATCATCGTGTCTGGCTCAGAAAAAAAATTTCGGTGATATTTTGTTTTTCAAAAACGGACACCGTATGCCCAAGATATGGCCAAAAAACCAAGTGCCCCTCCGAAAACCAACTGTCTGGCAAAAACCAGACACTGGATAAAATTTGACATGCAAATGCCCGTCACCATCCACTGGAAAAAAATTGATGGCCTTCGAGGCTGTCGCCAAAAAAATGAAATAACCACTGAAAAATTTAAAAAATCATTGGAAAAAAAAATTTCGCCAATGATGTCAGCAATGATGTCACCTGGCAGTTGGCGGTGTACCCGGTGGTAGGCTGGTGGCAAACGCCAGTGGTGGTGGTGGTGGATGGCAGGTTGCTCCCGGGTGGCAGCACTGTTGCAGGTGGCGCCGCCGGTGGTGGTGTCTGCACCACCGAAAACTGGGGGCTAGCGGCTGGCGCATCGACAGAGGCTGAGCTCGGGCCGGTGAAGGGTGGCACCGGGGTGGCAGGCTCCGGTGACCGCTTTGGCAGCCCTAAAATGTATTAAAAAATTGTTTGTTTTTTTTTTTAATTTTTTTTCCTCGAAGTGTGTGTTGTACAGCCTAGGACGCCAAAAAAATTTCCAGAGGTCACTATGACCAAATATGTCAAAATTTATATGTATTTCAACTCTCCCAGGCCTTTTGAGCGCGATGGTGGAGTCTGTTTTGGCTGAAATGGCTCCAAAAAATAATGCCTCCTTCAAAATGACAAAAAAACCCTAGAAAAGCTGTGGCTATCATCTTCAAATTGCGGCTTCAAAAAACCTTCAAACTAGGCAATGACAAGGTGGCTCTGATACCATGTAGAAGTTGAGAAATCCAACTTCATAGCTCACCAAGAACACCTACATGCAAATACCTAGTGCTGAATGGAAACCACAGAGACAGAAGCCTTTGAAAATCTCAGCGGAGTGAGAGAAAAATTATATTTCCCAAAAGGTAATGAACGATAGTTACAAAAGTGGCATATAAGGTAAGAAACCCTAAAGCTGAAAAAAGCTAGGTTTGTGCATTAATAATTAATAAACATATTAATTATTATGCACCTACAAATGACAAGCTTAAGTGAATAGAATAATA